>JASVER010000112.1:2280185-2502018 GCA_030449065.1 Oceanodroma leucorhoa
CTCCAGACCCTTCACCAGCCTCGTCGCCCTTCTCTGGACACGCTCCAGCACCTCAATGTCCTTGTAGTGAGGGGCCCAAAACTGAACACAGGATTCGAGGTGCGGCCTCACCAGTGCTGAGTACAGGGGCACGATCACCTCCCTGCTCCTGCTGGCCACACTATTCCTGACACAGGCCAGGAGAAAATAATTTAACATTTTTCTCATAACTTCAGGAGAAAGCAGTAATACTAGGCAATTTGATTTGATTTAATTTTAAACATATACAGGCTTAGTAAGTGTACTTAACCTTTGATTCTGCATGCGGTGCTGTGTACACCAGCAGAAAAGTGCAGGAAATGACAGTTCTTGGCTGGCTTAGGTGAAGTGATGGGGCAGAAAGGCTTAATTCTGTGTGATATAACATCATTAAGCTGGCCTTACCCTGACTATTGCCTTAGATTAAATCATTCAGCAGAATGGAAAAGCTAGAGCAGAACTTGTCCATTGTGTCAAATTTCTCTCTTGCTGTGTAATTATTCAAGACAATCAGCAGTCTCAACTATTTTTTTAGCATCTTTTCATTAAATCATACTTGAATCTGTTGCTTAAAAAATAAGCTTGTGTTGCAACATGTAAGATCTAAGGTCAGTGTTATCAGTTGAAGACAAAATTACATATAACAAGCTTGCATATACCTACTCAGGGAAAACTGTGAAGCATAAGAGGTTTGTGTGTATATGCGCCTTCAAATCTGCTATAAAAGGAACACGTGATTTGAAGTGTAAAAAGGAAAAACTTAAAATAAACAAGCAGTCAACTGGATTTTAAGGTGTTATTAACAGCCATCCTGCAAGTCAGTGATGTTCTATGGGCTTGCACCAGAGTGTATTGTTAAGTGGGTAAAAAAATTAGTTTTGTTGGCTGCAGTCTTGATAGAAAAAACAATGAGAATGGAAATTGGCTGCCCTCTGTTTTAAGAACTGATGTGGACAGTTGTGCAAACCAACTGTTGAAAACCTGAAGATCTGGATTTAAAGACTTGCAATCATTTAGCTATTTTTTGTGAAGAAGCTTTAAATACAGATAAAACAGGTGTTTTCAAACTGAAATGAGACATCTGGTACCATTTCCATTAAAGAGGAATCCTTCATTTATTCTCAAATAAACTGTATTTTTCCTAACGAGAACCTATTATTCCTAGAGAATAGATGCCTATTTCTTTTCTTCTTTTAAGCAATGTTTTTTTCTGTGCAGTATAACTAGTTAGTGGTATTCTGTCCATAAAAATAGCTACAGTCGAACTGTCTTGTCTAAAATGACAGTACTATCAATCACACTTACTTCACTGCTAGCAACATATACATCTGCAATATGGTCTTCTCTCTCCTTTCCTCCCCCCCTCCTTTTATTTTCTAGAGATGCCTTCTGAAAGCTTGGAGAGTGCTTTCCTTTTACCTGTTCCTGGAGACTATAGGAGTAGGTTGTGTGTAGCAATGATAGGTCTTGTGCGAGTTGCCTGTTAGAAACAAGCAACTTCTTTCTGTCTTCTGGTAACTGCCAATACAAGGCTTCTGCTTTCTCCACAGTGGATCCTGGGAAGCAAATGAACAGAAGCTTCTTTTTTCATGCACTGTGGAAAACGGTTGCTTTGTTTCAATACGTGAATGGTTTTAAATATTATGCACTAGGTAACTGTAGTTTAGAGCTGTGGTTTTGTTCACACACAGAAGAGGAAAGGGAAAAAAAAGTCAACTTTGACATCAGACATCCTCCGTTGTGGATTAGGGACAGTAAAGCTGCTAGTAGCTCGTGCATAGCTACTGAACCAGTCTCCCACTTTAGCTGCTCATTGTTTTCTGTCCCTCTTCTCCCAAGGAAGAGCAAAATCCAAGGTCTCACATTCTTACTAATGTTAAAGAAATTAGAGATCAGATTGACCAGACCCCCTGCATAATACTTACGCTTGCGAGAATGAGAGACTTGGTCCCCAGCCTGATTTTTTTTTTTAGGTAATAAATTAACTACTTCTTTACACCTGAAGACTGTGGAAACAGCCTTAACCTAGTGAGAGTAGCAAGCAAAAGCAGACTGGATTGTGTCTGGATGGTAGATTTATTTTTTTCTCTGAAACATCTACTCAGGTGCTTACTTGCTTTCTTATGTACAGTGCTTATCTCCTGGAGCTGTTACTTTTTGAAACGAGAAAGCTTCCTTTTGTGCAGACCCTCTGGGTATTTTTCCCCAGAAGACTGGAAGCTGCACTTGTCAACTATAGGCAGTAGCGACTGTGGCTTAATGTAAATTGCTTAGCTGGGTTTCCCTAGTAATAAAATATCTTGCTGTTGATCTGTTTTGTTTATTAGTTGTTTTTTTTTTTCCCTGCCCTGAGCTTCCAGTTTTAAAGGGAAACTGAGGGCTGAGATTCATCTCTGGTGATTTCGATGATTATCTTTCATTAAGCACATTATTAAGCATTGACTGTATGAGACAAAAAAACAAAGGCAGTTTCTTCTCAGAGCGTGGTAGCTTAAATATGGAAGCAAAGTTCAGGGTCAACTTAATTTGACTGAGAAACACAACTTCCTTCTGTGAGCACACAAGTGGCTACTGAGAACTTTTTTTTTATTTGTACTTAGTAACTGATAAGATCTGAAGCAAAACCTTAGCTTTACTAAGGTGTAAGGTACTGGAGAAGATTTTCAGTCTCTACTGTCCCCACTGGTTTGAACAATATTATCTTTTGTTGAAGGAAATATGGATGTTTTCTTTTCTCAGTATTAGTTTTATCAATTACATATGTTCTTGGATATGAACTTTTCATCCTTGGGAATAGGGTACTGAAAGAAAACAAATGCCACTCCTTTTTTGCTCCTGCCTTCCCAGACAGAAGAGGCACAAAACTTTTTGGAAATGCATTCCTTACATCTTCAGACAATCTTTTGTTCTGCTGTTGTCTATAGTTTTCAAACAGTTAGAAATGTCTGCACTAGTTTTGACATGGTCAAAGCTCCTTTATTATTTTTTTTTCTTACTTTCAGTAAATAACAAAGAAAACCTTACATTTTTGAGGTTGCTATCTGATTGCTATGAATGTCAGGGAGAAAAACGTGCTACTTGTATTTCCCAGCACAGTTCATATCTATATTTAAAATGAAAAAACTGTCATGCTTCCTTAAAAAAATCCAAACCACCAAAAAGCAGAACAAATACATGTCCTGAATAAAGGAAATGCTTCCTCAGGTGCTATGTAAATTTGCTGGGGCAATGAGGAGGCATTAAAAGCCTGAATCCATGCTGTTTGGATTTGGGGTTGTTCTGAATATGGTTTAAAAAAAAAAAAAAAAAAAAAAAACACAACAAAAAAAAAACCCAACCAAAACCCCAACAAATCAAAAAACAAACAACAAAAAACCCACCTCCAAAACTGTTAAAAACTTATTTTAGTATTTAAACATTTACTTTTTAAATAAATGTACATACTTTATGCTTTCAAGTTAGCTGAGGATGGAAAATATGATACAATTTTTGCTGTTAGATGAAAAATACGGCCATGTAGATATTTTTCCTTAGCATCAAATTAAAAAAAAATTACAATACAGATTAGTTTTTCTGCAAAGATTAACAGAATGGTGGAGATAACAATAACTCTTCGAGAAAAGAGACTTACCAGAACTTGCTGCTAGTTCTCTGTGTGGGGTGTGATTTGCTGCATAATGCATATAATTGTGGACCTTTAAGACAAGATCTGCATTTTGGTGAACCTGCAAAATATAATTGTATTACAAAGAACATCTGCCACAATTTGGGACACCATGACAGCCACAGGTTTGAATCAAACTTTTCAGAGCTAGTTTAGCTCCCACGTCTTTGGTCATTAGTTAGTGAGTTTATTAAGGTAGAGTTCCAATTCTTCATAAACTGTAAAGCCATCTCCCACAATCAGTTTTAAACTTTTAATGAGGGAGGGGTCTCCATACGTGCATTGGATTTTAGGAAACTCAAATTATTAGCAGTCTGATTTGCTAATTGCTTCTGAACAATGCTGTATTACAGGAAGGTTGAGGATGGGCATCCAGTGCTCTTTCATGTTGCCCTATGGCTCAGATAGAGCCTGAGTACAGAAAGACCCCTAAATGGAGAAAGGCTAGTTTGGCTTGTTCCTGCTCAATAGAGGTTGGTGGCTTGTTTTGAATGGGGGTAGTGATTCAGTCCTGGTGAATTCCAGCATCTACAGGAGCTGAGCGTTGCTGCCACTCATGGACACAGGGTAATTTCTGATCATCTCTGGGGTCAGTTCCACAGGATTCAGGAAACATTCTAGTAGGCTTACCCTGCAGTTTAAGGGAGAAGAACACAAGCTGGCATGTTGCCCTTGAAAGTGTCAGTCTCTGGCCTGGAATAGTGAGATATCATAGGAGTACAGTTCTTTAAAAGGCTTTTTTATCCCCTCTGCTCCTGAAGGGAATTGACCAACTGTTGCCTACACCATCTGCTGTCATGCTGCTGTCTGTCAAAGGACATAAGTGAGGGTACCTTGTTCTTCTAACTCATGTAATTTTTTTTTTTGATGTGGGATTAGTGATTCTGCATGGAATCACCATCCTTGGAAGCATTATAGACTGATGGGTTCAGGCTTTGAACACCGTGGTCTAATTGATGTGAACTCTGCTTTGAGGAGGGATTGGCCCACGTAACCCCCAGTGGTTTCTACCAGCCTGAATTATTCTGTGATTCTGTTAACTTAATTTTCTCAGATTTTATAATATCTGTGTTTTGTTTTTTTCTTTCCCCTTTTACCCTATAGGGTGTTCATTAAACTTCTTGTATTGTAATAATTGTTAGTAGTGAGTTTTTCTTCTTGGTCAGTCTTATGGCCATGTCATGCTATGTTTTCTCTACTAACACCTTATTCTAGACCTTCTAAAGTTGTTAGGAAGATAAGTCACCTTCAAAGAAATGTCAAATAGGTACTCTTTTTGAAAGTCTATTGAATTAACTCTTACGCTGTTCTGCACCTTTGGCATTTGTAGCAATCATACGTATGAAAAAAATATAACTGAAAATACAGTTAGATGAGACTGGAAGGCTTACACTTGTCTCACAAGTAAATGAATGCAGTATGTGCAGGGCAGTGGGGATTAAAGTTCTTAACCTTTTCAAATATTGGGAATAATAAATGTGGAAGTCAAATTAACAAGTGAGATGGAAAGCCGTTAAAGTGGTTCAGAATTCAAGTAGTATATGGTTTGGGTGTTGTAATGAGTAGTTCAAAATGGAAAGCTGCGGTGACTGATGCCTGGTATTAGAGGTCAAAGGAACAAGATTTCATGCAATCATGCGAGAAGGTTCTTCAGTAACAGCAGCAAATGGCATAACGTTCAGTTGAATGTCATTCTGTAGGGTTTGGCTGAAAAACATACAGTTCATATCCATTAGACAAGTTGGTTACCAAGCATTTAGTTTATTCTAAAGACAAATATTTTACTATTTAGAAAAAAAGAGAGAGAAAATGCAAGGTACTCCTACCTGGAACTGCCATTTGCTGTTCTCTTTAAAAATCAGTGTAACAACAAAAATCACTTTCTGTTAATCACTTTTTATCAAACTTGAGTCTGTAGTGAAGCATCTGTGTGTAGTGATACAAGGATATATTTAACTTCTGCATGGATACAGCTCTATAAGTATCAAGCAATGAGTGCCTTAGATGTGGATAATTGCTGGTTGCCTGGTGAATTCAGCCTTTGTGTTTATCATAATATTGCGTGCAGTCAAAATTGTTTATTGAAATGTTGATTCATTTTAAGGTGGCTTCTGTCAGGCAAAATATTTCACAAAATCATTTCCATCTTCCATTCTTTCTAGTTGGCGTGTATATCTATATCTAGTTACAGATGTATAGGTATAAAAATATATATAAAATAAAAACTGAAATGTCTGAAGCCATTATGAGCATTTTCCTATAAACTAATCTAAAGATGCCAACTACTGAAAACACAGCATCAAGCTCAGATTTATTGTACTTTAAATTAGTTTGTAATGTTACTGTAGTAAATGCCTATATAAGAGCTCCAGCACTAAACTCTAGGTACTGTTTACTTAAAATATTACACGCTATGTTACTGGAGAAGCATGCCAGCTGCTCATAACATAAGAGCTACTTTAATGAATGGTCTTTGTGGGAATGTGACAGTGTTAATTTAAAGTTCAGATGTACATGCAGGGACCATTAGGTGCAAGCAAATACGTGTTGTAACAACTAAAGCTGCTAAATGTAAACTTTGCAAATTATTTCTGCAAAGCATGGTATTTCTAGTGGAGAAGACAATGTGACCTTGCTGCTTTTTATTTTGCTGATAATTGTACCTGTAGTCTGTATAAAGAAGGAAAAAGAGAACTTCATAATAGATCTAAGCCTTTCCAATGTTCAGCACAAGCCAATTTCATGCAATCCCATGCAATTATAGCCTCAGAAAAGTTACTGATTTGTCTATGAAGCTTTTAACCTCACATTTCATGTCTAATTGGAAAGCTGCAGCTACCGTACTTTTAGAACATAATGAAGCATTGGACCTATTTAAAGAAACCTTGATTTTGTCTTAATGTGTGAGATGCAGTCAGATTTTATACATATCCTTTCAAGTCTCCGAAGTTTTTATCAAAATTAAAATGGCATTTCTCAGCACATACAAATATCTAGTGATCTCTTGAGCCTTTTCTTTCCTCCTGCATGATGCCGAGCATGTGCTGCCGAGCCTGAGCGTGCAACTCTTCTGCAGCATCTTTGCTGTGCAGGGAGCTGAAGTCAGTGCCATGCACAGATACTGCTCTGAAGATAGATAGCGTAATACTGCTGCTGAGCACTGGGGTCAGGCTTTCAGCATGGATCTTACAGTCCAACAAAATACATATTTAGAGAAAAATGGAAATAGCATTATAATTTCCAGTCACTTTGAAACCTAAACCTATAGTTGTGGTTTAACCCCAGGCGGCAACTCAGCCCCACACAGCCGCTCGCTCACTCCCCCACCCTGGTGGGGTGGGGGAGAGAATCGGAAGGGTGAAAGTGAGAAAACTCGTGGGTTGAGATAAAGACAGTTTAATGGGGAAAGCAAAAGCCGCGCACGCAAGCAAAGCAAACCAAGGAATTCCTTCCCTGCTTCCCAYGGGCAGGCAGGTGTTCAGCCATCCCCAGGACAGCCGGGCTCCATCACGCCTAACGGTGACTTGGGAAGACAAACGCCATCACTCCSAACGTCCCCCTYCCTCCYTCTTCCCCCAGCTCTATATGCTGAGCATGAGCCATATGGTGGGGGATATCCCTGGGGTCATTGGGGTCAGCTGTCCCGGCTGGGTCCCCTCCCAACTCCTTGTGCCCCCCCAGCCTGCTCGCTGGTGGGGTGGGGTGAGGAGCAGAAAAAGATGCATTAAATGGTTAAGTTTGTGTTTGGTGTGAGTTGTTTTTGAAGCAGAAATGTGGAAATTCAGGGGCTGTAAAATGACAAATCTAGCAACATAAGATCAAAGAGACATGAGAACAGGGAAAAGAGAAATGGGTATCTTTAGAATATATTCTCCAAATCTGACAACACCCTAAAGATTTCTCTCCAGCCTTGATAAATGGGAATTGTAGATATATTTAATAAAGTAAACAAGAAGTTTGTGTTGATAAAGTTGTTGCAGTGAGTTAGTAGCTAATTGTATACTCTTTAAAAGCAAAACCACCCCTTAGAGATCACTTTTGAATAACAAAGTATTCAGCACAAAGGAATTCTCATATGGTAAATTAATGTCACTGAAAACACTTGCTTCTGCTTGCCTGTCATACCTGGTAGAGGGAACCAATATGAAAAAAAACCTGGCATAACTGGCATGTATTATAAATAAAGCTGTCTTGGAAAACTACATAATGTTTCATCAAAATAGATTTATTAGTATCCAGTATCATCAATCATTTCACTTAATCTTGGTTTAGCAAAAAGTTGATACACCATATTAACACTTAACACACAGTATTGAGGGTGAAAAGGAACTTTAAAACATCCTTGACTTAAACCGTGAACAACGTAGAGGGTCTCAGTGCAGAAAAATGATGCGTGCAACTCAGAGCAATGTGGATGAATCGTTTTGTATTTTTATTTATAGCTGTTGTACACTTTTGTTTTGCTCTTTCATTTGACCAAATGAATTGTGGTTTTAATTTCCTTTCTGTTTTTTATTCAGTCTTAACATGCTGGTGACATTTTAATTTTACTATGTACTTAATATTTGAAAGTTTGAATTAGAGGGAGACCCAGACTAGTGATAAATATAAAGATTGAAAATAATGTTACTTCAGAATAGCTGCTAGGACTTTCATGAACAGATGGTCTGACCCTGTAAGGGTAATGATACCATGATCCTAATTAATCACAACAAGACTGGCCTGTTATTGACTCAGAAAATAATTTGAGTTAGAGATTCTTCAGTCAAACTTTTTTTTTTATTTTTTTTTTTTAGTATTTTATTCTTATGTCAGATCTGGATATCCATATGCTCTGTATGCAGTAGGGCAGCTTCAAAAAGTAAATGTAATCACATGTTGGCAAAGTTGACACCAGTTATTGCTTCATGTAAGGTCACAGGACTTACAGGTGATCTCTTGAACTGATGAGTCCAACTCTTTCTCTTCTCAGCAAACATTTATCCCATTTCTATGTTGTATTCCATTGCTAATGTCAATGAGTTTTCTTTCCCAACAATATATTCAGTAATTCAGCAAGTCAGCTTTTTAGGGTCTAGGTTAAATTCATTTACTTTCATTCATAAGTCCCAAGTAATTTCTTTGACCATTTCTGTTAAGAGTTTACTTGTCTGATTTGTCTGGGGCTTTTATCTGTTTGATCCTTCTGAAGGCTGGTTATACCCTTGCTGTTAGGACTTCATTTCTCCAAATATTAATGCACAGATGCTGACTGGTTATTCATTTTACTGCAATTTTTACTCTATTTCTAATTATGCCCATTGGGAACTTTAACTGTTATAACTTAAATGTCAAAATACCATGTATTACTGCTTTCTATTGGACAATGATTGTTTTCTACTCTGAAAAATCCTAAGGTGTGGTGGTCAAAATATGAGCAGAGAAAACAAAAATAAAGTAAATATTTAATGTGTATTTTAATTAAAAAAAACCAAAGCTACTCTGCAGCTCTGAGAATTTTTTTTCACCTTTGCTCTTCCTTTTCTTTGATCAAGTGTTATTAAAGAGAGGACATGAGGTAAACATGTTTGTAGCTCTGACTATGCATTTCCCTTATCGTTTCTGGTTTAGTCTGAAACTCTGCAAAACTCTTAAATGGTGAAGTGCAATGGCTGGTCAGATGAAGTGCTCCAATTCTTTGATCCAGTAACTACCTCTGGCTGTGAATGAGAGAAACTAGAAATGAAATGCTGGAAATAATCAAGCCCCTTGAGGAGCTGAGACATTTTTGAAGGAAGAGCAGCACTGGGTCATTATTTGTTTCATGATCCTACTGTCATTCCTAAATACGCCAAATATAGTAGTTAAACAAAATGAAATGTGCTAAAGTATGTTTTCTACATTTCACGTATTTTACTGAATGACAGTCAAAAGCATTAAGCTAAGCGTATAGTTACTTTCCTAAACTAATAATAATAAAATATTCTGAGGATCACAGCAGCTTCCAAACAATGAGATAAAATATTTTCTGTGTCTATCCATGATGTACTCACATAGCATAAATAATTTTGTTTCTTTGATCTTCATTTAATTCTAGCTCTAATGCATATTCTCCTCTTCTAGAGCTGCAGAATTCTGTCTGCTGCTGTTTCTTTTCTCTTGTTTCGTGGTGGTCCTTAGGAAGCAAACTTCTGATCTTTGAAGTTTGGAAAAGGGGCTGCGTCAGCTGTTCCTGTTAGGCAGCTTTTGTCTTTTAGGAGAGAATTGTTCATATTTCTTCCACAGATTTCCAAAAAACTCTCTTAGGTTCAGTTCCCTAGCTTTTCTAGTGTAGTAGGAAATCTGATTTTTTAATGGGTAGGTGAGATGAGAACAGAAGAAGGAAGTTATTGGCTTTTTATTTCCATTCCCATTTTCTTTTGCCTTTGTTTGTTTATAATGCAGTGCTTTCTCTTGCTCTTTGTTTTCTTTCGGATTCACAGCAGAATGCTCATACTTGAGAAAAAAATGATGAAAAAAATGTTAACTTCTGAACATTGCAAAAAGAGGGAGTAATTGTCCACTTAAGACAGGAGATCTTCATTAAATTAGATGGCAGTTTAAATGGCAGACTATTTCCAAATGTGAGAAACTTAATTTTTGAAGAATGATGAGTAGTGACTATAGCTGGGAAATGTGAAACTTGGATCTTCATGTTGGTATTTATGCAAATGTCCTATTTCAGCTTAAAAAGCTGGTAAAGTCTTGTTTTTAAAGCTTGGAAATGCCCATGTATAATTTGTTAAAATAAGACAATGTTTCTGTAATATGGATAGAAAATAAAGTTCTTTTTATCTTCCTTAGAGTTTTAAAATACCCTCTCTTTTACTGAAGAGCTTGGCTAAAACTACGGATTGGTTTGAATAGCTTTCATTTCTCTTTAATTTCTCTTGCCTTTGTATTTCCCTGAAACTGAAGTAAAGTTTTGATTTAAGGTGCTGTAAGTATTTCAAGTTGCACAAACTCTGTGAATCGATGCAATGTGAGTGCACCTGAACCACGTGGACAGTAATGGGGTTGGAATGTGCCTCTGCAGGATCACACTGTCTGGCCACCTGCGTATTACTTCTTTGATGCGTATTTTTGCAGTGCAAGGTTGTTGCATCACTGACAATGTCATATCATGTTGTCCATTCTCCTTTCATACTCTCTGTCAAGGCAATAATATTAATTTGCGTCCACTTGAATAATACTCGTCACATGGAAAGAGATCTTATCTTGTGACAGGCATGGGCTTTGTTAGGCAAAAACACTTTTAAGAAATGGCAATTTTGAGAGATGTCATTTTACAGGAAAGAATCAGAGTGGCTAAGCAATTCAAACCCACAATTTTTTATTTCAGCTTGACCATTTACTGATGCACTAGGCATGTTTTAAATGTAATTCACTTTCCGTGGCTCAATCTAAACGCTTCATAAATACAATGATCAAACTTTCTCTCAATTTCTGATTGCTCATTGCTGCCTTTTTGTTTGCTGAGTGATTCCAAGCTCTTCGATGCATCTTTGTGCTTACTGCGGGAGTGTTGTACATGCCTGTTATTTTGGTTTTGTGCTCTGACGTCGCTAGCGCACAGAAGAAATGAGCGTTTCCAGGAGCAGCTGCCGCCATTTTTAAATACACCCCGCAGCAGGGCCGGGGGCTGCTCCGGTCGGCCACAGTCCCGAGGGCCCCTTTTGGCGGTCGCTGAGCCAGCTGGGGCCGGCACAGGGCAGTCCGTGTCCTCATTCCACACAGGGCACCCTGCAGCCGCCGCCACCAAAATCCTCCCAGTTATATCTGATACGGCGACCTAAGAGATTCCACCTGTAAAGATATTACTGCAAGAGAATGCTTTGGGTCAATGAAGAAGGTGCAAAGAGGAGGTAACGTGGTTAGACTGTGACCGAGGCTACAGCTGGGGCTTCCCAGGCTGGAATTACTGGTGTAGTACCCGTCAAAGTTCTTCCTCTTAATTAGGCAAAAGATCAGAGTAATGTGCAGACAAAATTGGATAATTCTAAGAACTGTTAAAAAAACCAAAACAACCCCCCTCCAAAACCCTAGCAACCCACCACCAGACAAAAAAGTCTCAATGGCCCTGCACTTAAAGACAGTAAAATTTCTGCGTTAAGCCGAGGTGATCAGATAGGAATAAAAAGATCTTTGTAAATTATTCAAGGTCAGCAGGTTATCTACCCATGAAAATGCAAATGCAGCCCCAGGAAGTATCAGCCCTATGTTTCTTTTTTGACATAAGTCTTAATGACGTAAGCCCTGAGTAGTCATTTCCTGGGCATCCTTTTTAATGAAAAATGAGCATAAAGTAGAATTAAAATAGGGATGGGCAAGGACCATAACCAGTTTCATCTTATGGGGAGACCAATGGTTTGCCTATCTAATGTAGGAAAAACAAAGCATGAGAGTGGATTTGATTAGTTGTTACAGGTAGCTGTGTTTAAGTATCACATTAAAAAAACCCTGTTTGTTTAAACTAGAAACCAACATTGGCACCAATTTTTCATATATTAGGGTACATACTCAGAAAGCAGAGCTAATAAAAAATCTGTTAAAGCAGGGTTTATAGATAGGAGGTCCATACTGCAGCTTGCTGGCAGTCTCCAAATGGTATTCATTTCGAAGTGACATTGTGGCCAAACAGCCAAATATTAGCACATTATCAGAAATTATTACAGTGATGTCAGTCTAGTACCTAATTACCAAGGGATATCAAGCAGGAAGCAACTGCATAGCCTTAAGCTCCGTCCTTTTATATATAAAAGCATTTGTAATTGGGAAAATGAAGTGCTTAACATATAGACTAAGGGACATTCTGTGTCTTCTGATCATATGAAAATATTTCTTGTGATCTAGCACTGGAAGCCCCTGAGGAGAATTAGTCACTGCTGAATAAACCAGCCTACAAAGTTTGATGTAAATGTTTTGATCAAGTCTATGACACTTCAGCTCATCCTTTTCCTATCTTAGAAGTTGTCCTAGCACTTTTGCCATCTTATTTCTGCCAAGATTTTGTAAATATCAGCTACTCCAAACTGTACAAGAAAACCTGTCTATTCATAACTGTTTTCTGTTTTGATGTGCTCAAAACCATTTACGTTAGGCAAACCTTTCACAAAATGCTGCATTTAGTTTTGGCAATTGTTTTAGTATTTTACATGCAGCACAAGCTAGAAAATGTATTAAACTTTATTATCTCACTCTTAAGACAAGGTTTAATGCATCCCATTGCATGCATTGTATTTTGGGGCTGTAAATTAAAAATCTATGTATTCTTGAATTTTCATGTTTACTGTTACGTATGGAGACATGTTTACTGTTACGTATGGAGACATCTCAAATTGCTGTTTCTTCCTATGCTTATTAGGAGAAATAGGTCCTAAAATGTATTCTGCAGGTTGTCAGGCCATGTTAAAGTGCTCTGAGTGAAGCCAGCTTTCTTCCTGGATGCCATATTGTGATCTCTGTGCTGTGACTCTTAGATGTGGCTTCCAAGATCCGTTGTGCCAATGTTTCAGACTGAGGTGTGCCAGGCCCTTATCTCAAATTGCAATAAGCCCTAGTAGTCTGAAAATCCTCATTTGCCGGACAAATACTGGGACGTAGAAGGAAATAAAAGGCTTGGGAGCATCTGTTTACAATGGGATAGAACTGATTGTCCTGTTAGTAGTATTGCCCAAGGTTGAGAGCTGGTTGGGGTAAACTGATGACTTTGTAACAAGGTTTTTTCCCCTCTTTTTTTAACCCTGATATTTTGCCACTCTGTCAAACCAAATGGATCTTGGATTTTTGCCTCTGCTGGGTGGCGAGGTTAGAGAGGTCTCAGCAACCAAGTGAAAACTAGGATTCTGAGCCTACAGCAGCATCATCTGCCACGTATTGAGTCCCTACATTCATTACCTGTGCTAAAATGTAATTGCTGACTTCAAACAAACACTAGGGAGAGTATTTAGCTATCTTAAGTGGCACTCATCTGCCTTTCAAATCATACAATTTCTACGGGTGGTTCCTTTCTTCAGATTTGGGCTCTATATGAAGTGCATTGTTTTGGCTCTTCCTGGTCCTTTTCCCATGTTTTACAGAGGTTTTGCTTACTATGTTTCAGATCTGGAGAACTTTTTCCTCACAGTATTACTTTCTATGGACAGTCTTAGTATTATTTGCATTTGAAAATGTAAATCCTACTTAATGAGGTGGATGTTAAAAATCCACTGTTTTCCAACCAGTGATGTTTTCTGTAAAATCATGTAAACTATAAATTGACTGGGTATAATGCCTTTACTTTGCATGCAAATATGGTCTTCAACCTTTTCAAGCAAATATACTTCCAGGTGCATCTGTTAAACCTCTGATAAATGAACAATGATAAGTAATGAATACAAGAGCCTAGGCTGGTCTGTCTTTCTCTGCTCCTTTCCAGAGTGCTAAAGGGGAAATCTCATTAGCTAAGCCTAGCAGGAGTTCTGTTGTACTTAACTGATGATCCTTCACGTAGTCTCACTCCTCTGGGCCGTTTGGAAGGTCAAGAGCAAAGGATGAAAAACATGATGAGTTTTCAGTATACATAAGGACAGCTGGAATCTGGCACAAATTTACCAGTGGAAGCACAATCTACTTTCTACGTAGATAACTACATTATTTCTACTTCTATTGCACCTGCATAACTTTTCTTACCCTGTCCTTCAAGATTTTATTACACGTGAGAGACTGCACAAAACTGTTCTATAGGTCAGCTGTCTTTAGAGGAGGGGAGCAGGGTTTATGTGCTTGTGTACTTTATTTATGAGGGTTCTTTTTGGCCTTTGAGTCTTACGTAGCTCACCATTGTTGCTTTTTTTTCCTTTTGGTTCATTTTTCTACTTCTTATAGCTCAGTTAAGGTTACAGATGGGTTCTAGTGCTTGGGAACTCAAAGTATTAGCTCAGAGTTTATTCCTGGGGAACAGACAGATGTTTTATGAGTAGTCATAGAATCATAGAATCATTAAGGTTGGAAGAGACCTCTAAGATCATCAAGTCCAACCGTCAACCTAACACCACCATGCCCACTAAACCATGTTCTGAAGCGGCACATCTACCCGTTTTTTGAATGCCTCCAGGGATGGTGACTCCACCACTTCCCTGGACAGCCTGTTCCAGTGCTATTGACTAAATAAATAGTAATTATATTTATTTATAATTATAAATAAATAGTCAAACCATTTTAGCTATCTGTCACTTGTTAACTTAAGCTTTAATCTATATTCACCCAGGGATATTTTGTGTTAAGGGACGGGATGTCTTAAGTTCAAATCCTGCTGCTGATTCAAATGAGGAAGAGTTACACAGGGAGGGATGTTGAGGGTGTGAGGAGGATACGAGCTGTGTCCGAGTGACAGCTGCCTCTAGTTCACCTCAATATCACGAAGTTTGCACACCTCTTCTAGCTGTTTGCTAGAAACGCAGAGAAAAGTGCTATACCCTAATGTATGCTTATTACTTGTCCATCTTGTGCTTAACAGGTCTTCTTTGTCCTGTGTTGAGTGTGGTGTGCCAAGAATGAATGTAGATGTGGCTTTAATGTAGGCTTAGGTGATGCTGCTGAGCTATTGTTGGTGCGTACTGTTTTTCTTACCAGTAGATGACGGGCATTGGTCCATGGCGCTCTGCTTTTATACTGTTGAGGGCAATCAATCTCAGTAAAGGCATTTTCAAAGAGTGTAACAGAAGATGATACAGATTTATCCTTAAATATATAGTGTGCATTTAATCAAAACACTTTTAGTGTTACTCTTTATACAGATACAAAGCACATCTTGTACAATAGTATAAAATCTAGCTTTATAGTTAGCTTTTGCTCAGAAAAGTATGCACCAGAGGAAGGAGTATTTGTAAAGCTTTTTATTTTGGGTGAAAATGTCATTACAGAGAGAAAAAACAAAGTAACTGCCTGACTTTGTTCTCTTTTCTAAATAGCATCTTTTTCTAAATATGAAACTTTTTAGAGCAAATATTTTAAAGTGAAAGCAAGGTGATGGAATCATGTGGCCAATAGCCAATTGCTCAAGTTGTGTTTTCTTGCTGAGTTGAATATATTTTGCTGATACAGCTTATATTATAATGGTGTGGAAAAAACATGAAAAATGCAAAGTTTTTGTTTATAGGTAATAGCTTTTGTCTTAATGTGTGTGTGTATTAAAGTTTGCGGTTTACAATTCAGTGCCTTCTTTCCACGGTGTCTTTCATACTTGCTGAATTCTCTAGAGAGTTAAGCTAGAGGAAGAGGGATGGACCAAGACAAGGTTTTAAGTGAGTAAATGTTTCAGAAGGCATGATAGAAAAGGTTTCTGTCTGTGCTAGGAGACAAAGGGAAAAGCCAGAGATGTTTCAGGGACAAGATACTGGAATATATACCCATAAATATATATATATAAATAGAAATATAAATATATACCCATACCCATAAATGAACCTGAGAGGAATCAGATGAGTGGATCTGCACGGAGTAGTGGCAACCCTTCTTTGGTTTGAAATATAGCGGACAGTGGAAAATGTGTAAATTTAGAAATGGACAGAAAGATGTTGCAGGTTATAAAGGGGAAGGCCAATTTTCTGCTTTCTGGGATGACATTATGACTAAGCAAAAAATTGTTTGGATTTGTAAAATTATAAAGGTTTAAGACGATATAATAGTTGTGGGGTTTTTTTGGGGGGTCCTAAAGACATGGTACCCTAAAGCCTTGGGTAAAGGAAATAACATTTGGATGTTAATTCAGTGAGAGTGGGAAGCAAAGTTATAGATAAGGGAAGAACAAGATTTGGGATAAATAAAAGCAAAATTTGGACCTGAGAAGAATGCTGTCGGAACCACAAAAATGCAACAAAGGACGCTTTACCCAGAGGAAGGGCTTTGTTTGTAGAAGCATTCCATTATGTTCTAAAACATTAGTGAAAGCTGTGGTGTATCCAGCAGCTGACAAGACAGACAAATAAAACAGAACCAGTAGATGAGCTGAGAGAGACGAATCTGTGCAAGATCCAAATGATAGTTACGTTCAAAGTCAAGGCTAGCAACAAGAAGCCCTTGAAGGAGGAGAGAGAGGAAGAGGGGAAGTATGGTCAGTCATGGAGCTTTGAGATGCTTCTGAGAAAATGTGGGAAAGTTATAAATAAAAAATGTTATAAATAAATAATAATAAAAAATGGGGCATTTAGAGAAGCAAGCTTGAAACGGTCTAGCTAGACTGATTACAGGGAAGGACTAATAGGCTAATAGCAGACTAATAGCAGAAGAGCTAAGAAAGGTGTCAAGAAAAGGATCCAAACTAAAAGTCTGCAGAGGAAGAATCCAAATGCTGTATTTACTTAAATAAAAACAAAGAGAAAAAACAATAACTTGTTCTGCACAGCTTCCACATTCCCCTAGAATTTCCATCTAGTGTGCAAAGTTAAGGGAAATACTTTTTTTAAAGTTTGGAAATCAGATGTACTTAATGCAGTGTTCATCTGATCGGATCATGGAAAAGTTCTGGCAAAACTCTCGTGAGGTTGCTTCTGCTTCTTGCAAAGGAACATATTTAAGGAATTATCAATTTTGTATGTGGTGAGGTGAGCTTTTAAAGGCTAAAGTATTTCACCATTTCCTTGGTTGTTATAGTTATCTTTCTCAGAAGTTTGAGCTCTTCAGTTTGAGGAGCTTTGATTTTTATAGAAACTACTCAGGAAGGCTTTAAAAGAATTCTGAGCTATCACTGGCTGTATTCTATTATGTGGCTTTTTTTTTGTTCGTTTAGGTCTGCTGGAGACTTATTAGTGTCTTATAAAGGGCTAAGAATAATCTGTCTTTCCTGTAAAATTACTTTTATTATTTCTCTCCTCTTTTTGTAGTAAGCTTAATAATTTGTCAGACTGAGTTGTGATTTTTAGCTGATATTCTTTCTCTGATGGCATCTGTATTGAGAATTTTGCATTGACAATCAGAAGGTGAAAAACACATATATAGATTCAATTTCAGGATGTTTGAAAGAAATAGGCTATGTATGTTAATAGAATTAATTGGTGATGTCAGAAAACTTTGATAAAGATTTACTTAATTCAGGACTCTGATGTGTCTAAATCTGAATGGAAATTTTCATCAAACCGGAGGTAATTATAGAGTAGCAATAATTCAGCTAATGTTGATAGCAACTCATTTGGTGTTAAATCATTATGAAGATCTCTCTAAATCTTTAAAGCTGTAAAGCTTTCTCTAATAAATAGCAATTGTCCAAACCAATCACTATTTTTATTTGTTATGCTGTTTTTATTTGCTATTATGTCTAGAGTAAGGCAAACTTACTGGAATATAAACTTGTAGGAATTGCCCTACTGAAGAGGAGCTAGACTGTGATGCATTTCATCTGTTTGATTCAGAGGAAAGTGGGTCTAGGGGTTAAATTTCTCCTGGTTTGTCTAGTGTGAAAGAAATACTTACTTGAAGTTTGGACACTGAATATTGACTCGAGATTCCAATTACATTTGTGGATCAATTACAGACTTCTTGTGCTGTGGTAGCAAGTCATTTAGGTGATACTTTCCTTCAGTTCCTCCTGTATATAATGCTTTGCTGAGGCATTGCGAAGATGGAATCTGCTGATTTGTGAGCTGCACTGATTCTGCAGTGAGAGCGCCATATTATCACATAAATGAGTTGTCAGAAATCTAATTATATAGAATTATATAAATGTAATTATATATTATCTAATTATATTTTCCTGAAGATCTTCACAAAGACAAACTCTTAGTTTCAGAAATTAAACACGTATGCCAGCTAAAGGGTACATGAGGTTGACAGCCAGTAGGGAATTGAGTTGGGATAAAACCAGTTTGTGTATTCCTTAAAGAAATGTAACATTTCTTTTAATTCAAAATAAATGTGAATCATGGTGTCTGTGAATTCAGCATGTGTCATTGGTAGACATTTATTTTAGAATATATGCTCTTATTTAAAAATGGAATGTCTAATATATGCCTTAATGAAGGATGGCTTAGGATATTTCTTGGCTTTTATTTTTTCAAACAGGAGTATTGATTGACTGACTATTCTCCACCATCAAAGTAAATCCTCTCTTAGAATTATGTCACAGTCACTGGGCATCTAGAAAAGGTGGAGACAGCAGGCACGTTTCTATATGTAAGGAGACATTATTTAGGCCTTCCTAACATATTGCCAGCACTAATTTGTAATTTCCAAGGGTGTAGCTATATGAATTTCATTAGCCAGATGATTGTAGTAAAACATAAGAAAACTTACACCATTTTCCTTGTTACCGTTTGTATGTGAAAAATATTCTTTGCTCTTCTACTTTATTTCTTCATTTTACGTAATGATGTGTGGTCATATTTTTTGAAGACTGAATATTTTTTCTGTTTCAGAGCTCTGTAGTTAAATGTTTAACCGAACTCTGAATCCAATCGTGATTTGTATCTCATTAAGAATCACTGATAGCTTTAAGCTGCAAAGAAAATGTGTTGTAGGCTTGTAAGGTAGGTTTGTGATGAAATAACATCCTAATTACTTATTAAGATGTTACAGAACAATTTGCTAATTACCTATTCATAGAATCATAGAATTATAGGATGGTTTGGGTTGGACTGATGAGGTATCCTGAATTACTTTCAGCTCCAGTGTTATATTCTTTTGCCGATTATTTACAATTGTGAATTCAGCTATAAGATATATAGCTGTGTGCTATAAATATTTAAAATAATACTTGATTCATCCAGGGATTCATTTAGAGCATGGTTAGTTCTCATAATGCTTAAGAGTGGACTTAAACATGGGCATTAGGTGCAATTCTGTTTCATTGCAAATAGTAGCATTGGACTGACGTCTTTAAGCCTAAGAAGAATCTTTTGATTCTGGGACTCACAGTAATAGGACCCATGTATGGTATATCCACGGCACGGAAGTATTCTATAAAAGAACTCTTTTTCCAGGATGGAAAACGTTATAGAATTACAGAGAACAGATTTTGAGGTCCGCTGTTCTATTCTTCTGCCATAAAGCAGAATAAATTATGTCTTAGTCATTTCTGCCTCAGTAATTTCTGATACATTTGTCTAATGCATTCTTTCCTTCTTCCGCTCCTTTTAGTAATTAGCAGTGTGGCAGTCACTTAAATATACTCCAGTAAATCACAGGTACTGTCTCTTGCTAGATATTGGATGGATGTAGGATTAAAACCAAAAACTTTCTTTAGGCATTTGCAGCCTAAACGTCAAAAATAGTTTTGGAAAAGTAGCAAAAGAGAAAGGATCATTTAAGAAGCATCAGTACCAAGTAAAGGTGTTGATCTCTGCGCACATCTCAAATTTCTGGTAACTTTATTCATGGCCATTTTTCGGTGTTTCATTATAGGGTATGTGGATGAGATAAGCCTAAATACAGATATTAGGCATAGAATCTGTATTTCTTACTCATAACTGAGAACTTGGCTTTAGGGGAAATACCAGCTTCAATAGCAAAGCAGGGTAGAGACAATTGACAGGTGGCCTAATGAACACCTCTCCCTATCACTGTTGGAAGAACTGAGTTATAACTTGTAAAGCTGTGTCCTTCCAATCCACAGCTGGACTTAATTCTCAGGGTGGGAACATGCAGGTGCCAGGACAGAATCGGATGACTATTTGTGTTTTAAATCCACCAGACCATGTGCTAGCTTCAAAGCATTTTTATGGAAAGCATGGGTGTAGCTCAGTATTTGATACCTTAATAGTGCTGGCTTCAGCGAAATAGGTACCATGTAGTCTTTAGGAGGCAGACCTGTCAAAATATTTCATCTGTGGTTTAAACATCTCTGCTTTCATCTTGACATGAGACTGACATCTGTCAGATTGTGTGGTATGGGGGAAATGCAGTTTAGAGGTTACAAGAGTGGATGGAATTCCAGGATTTCAGATGAAAGTGAATGGGAAGGTCCTTAAACCAGTAAATTCATTAGGTTTTCATTCCATTGTTAAGCCTGTTGAGTAATGTTTATGGAGATTAACAATTCTCAATAAAGAAGAATTAAATGGAGAAATATAGATGTATAAAACGCAGCAGTAAAATGTTGATTAAATTGATGAATGCCATGGGCAGGATTCCTCTGTTCTACTGATTCCATGTATCCGCTTAGCACTTGGGAAACTTCATTATAATTTGCTATCAATAATATTAAGCATGGTTTCATCAAGGAGTAGTTGTACCAATATCTAATAACAGCAGATCAAAATCCATATTGCAATTGTTCATTTTCAATGTCATAATTGAAGCTCACTCAAAAAAATTGTATTAACTGGTATTATTTTGTAAAAGAAATTATTTTTATGTGAGGTTTATAGTGCTTAGCACCAAACTCTTAATATCATTGTGTACATTATTGTCTTCCATAAGACATAGCAACAGGATATTATGATAGCAAAAATTTTTGGTTATAAGCCAAAGTTTAAATCAGCATTGTAGAGGTGAAAACTTTTATCATAACACTAAATTTACTACTACTAAGCATTTTTAGAAAAGCATATTGAAAGATTGAAAATTCAGTTACGTTAGCAACAGTGCGTCTCTAAAAATGTCTGAGTAATACAGGTTTGCTCATAAATGTTCAGATTTAGTGAATGGCCAGGTTACAGTTGTTATAGATTTGAGGAATAATTTTTTTTTTGTACTTTCTTACTGGTATATGTAGTTCGTATGTGCCTTCTGCAGATTTAGGATTGCTCGCATTCTTAAAATCCTGACTTTAAGAAATAAAAGTATAAACTACTTGTATAGTTGTATTATGTGGAGAAGTTAGGAAAAGTCCGTCGTTAGGCAAGGCCTTGTGGCTAACCGAGCATTCTCTATGACTCTTGAAGAGTTCTGTTGCTTTCAACACTGTATGAGCTGTCTGCCTTGCCAGTTACTATCAGCTGCCTTTGTCCTTATCTGCACATGCAGGATGAGAATTTGAGCGGTGTTTGACAAGCAGAAACACTCTTCTGGTGTTTCTGGTTATAATCACTTTTTTTCCCTAATGAGATTAATATTCTCAACTACTTCCAAAGGAAACTTGGGGTTTTTTTTCCCAGTAAAAATAGAAGCCTAATACTATATGAAAATACAGAACAGTAAGATAAGAGATCTCATGGAGTTAACAATAAAGTGACAGAAAGTCTTAGAATTTTTTGAGTGGTTACAAAGTGCTTACTTAACTGCTGGAATTAAGGAAAAAATTTGTAATGCAAGAACTCTTATTTGATGCCAGTTCAGAAAGTTGCGGGGTGGGGGGTGGAGTGTGGCAGCACCTTAACGTTCTTCCTAGAGTACTGAAGCAAAGTACTGTTACAGGAAGAAGAGCGGAACTGAAAATGCGTTAGGATGGATTAACTATGCTTATTGTATTGCAGTCCATGAGCTCAGGCAGGAGTAAACTGCTAGATACTTGGTTAAAAACAGCTCTGCTGCCATTTTGCAATCAGGAGAATCATCAAAGCAATCTAAACTGTCTCATGTTCTCTTGAGTTCTAAAATCTGCAACTACTATTTCAGGGAAACATATGAAATCCTGTTTACTGAACATAAGGTATGCAACGTACTCTTTTTCAAGACATTTCCTAGAGAATCCTACAGACTGGATATCATTATTGCTTTCTTCTGTTGCTGCTGTGTTGTGTTCCATGCTTCCTGTAACCACATTCAGGCCTTGGGGATGGTCTGCTATATTCCTCTGGTTTTGGTGTTTGGTTTTGTTTGTTTTTTTTTTTTTTTTTTATCTGCCTTGTACTCTTGTTTTCTCAGTTATTTCTAGATGTAAAGACTGACCAAAGAAGCATTGAATTAGGGACTTTAACAAGAAAAAGCAGAGCTGTCTAACTAGAGAGGATTAGGCCTAGTTTGGAACTGCAGAAACTTCCCAAGCTATTTTTCAAGCAGCGTAAAAAGGAACTTGTTTGATTACAGGGGGTTTTTTTTGTACGCTTGAAAGATGGTGTTTAATTTGGAAATATATAAAGAATGCCCAATGAGGGATAAATCAGTATTCTGTAGTATGGGTTTTAATGAATTCATGCAGATTCAGCAGGATTTACCTTCCAAACAGAAACTGCAATATAAGCTTTTAGTTTTCCTTTTGCAGAGGTAATTTTGCTGGAATCTCATTTCTAACAAATCTTATGTTATTTACACCTACAGTTTATGATCTTCCGTCCGTATACCAGCTGTCAGGAAAACACCAAGCCCACAAATTACTGATGAGATACACAGCTCAAAGGACACAAGCTGCTACCATTTGGAAAGCTCAGCACTCTTTCCAAAGCGTTTCCACCATTTGAACTGTGCCAGTGTCACTTTCACTAATGACATATTGTATAGCTTGTTTGGCAGTACCAAACCTCTTTTGTTCAGTTCTGAAGTCAGGTTAACAAATGTAATTACAGTTACTTGTCATCAGAGGTCATGTTTTTCAATACAGAAAGAGATGCAATGCCTTACAAATTTTCATCAAGAAACTGTTTAAATCAGCTGCCCATAAGAAGCAGCAGTGTGATCATGCTGTCTCTAAAAAGCTTTTCATCAAAGGTTAGCAATAATCTTTGGCATTCAAGAGACAGTGATTTTTGCAAAGAAGCCGAGCAGGCCACATTATCTTTACAATCTGTGTGCCAATTTCCTTGGGTGTTCTTTTTGTTTTGTGTGGTGTTTTTTTTTTCTCTCTCTCTATCTCCCCATTACTAGCTTCAGCTTTCAGGTAGCAGCATCTGTTTTCTGGAGGGAGGGAAAGAGCACTGCGTCAGGAAATCCTTTCTAAATATTGTGATAGATTATGCATTTTTCATACTATGCAAACAGTTTAGTCTCTGTCAGCCAAAGCTTCAAAATGGGGAGCCTGTAGCTTGCCTCCCAAACCTATCATTTGGCACCTGTATAAGAATGGTGTGTTTTCTGGGGACTTTGAACACTCCACGCTTACCAGTCTGGGCATATGATTGGGAAAATCTTCGAAAAGCATTATCTTTTCTGAAGAACATCACGTGTCATGTGATTTTTTTTTTAAAACTATTATTTATTTATGTTTTATTTTTAAATTGTGCTCTCATTCCATTATTGTGGGTGTGCTATTTAGATCCAGCTCCAAAACCCAGACAAGTCGGTGTCGGTGCAAATCCATCTGTTCACTTCAGGTCAGAACTCCAATGCACATCAGGAAGAAAGACTTGTAATGCCACACAGTGTACAACTACACAAATAGGTCCCAACTCTGCAAAGCTTATGGACTGTCTATTTTTGAGTAGCTCCATTTAGGGCAGATATGTGACTAATCACTTAAATGAAGCGCCACATTTAACAAGGCTTCATTGCATCTGAATTCTGCAGAGATAGTTTAGATGTTTTTTCAGTGTAATGTATTCCGTTTTTCTGTGCAGACATAACCTAACCTCAGTGGCAGTATTTAACGTGCAGAGTTGAGAAATTGTCAAAGCTGCCACAAGATCGCTCTCAGAACCTCTGTTTATGGTTTCGCGTAGTTCTGTTTCAATCTCTAAGCCAACAGTCTTTATTCAAGACACTTTATTTCTAAATGAACCATAAGCTTCAATGGCATTTGGTAGCAGCAACTTTTAGATAAATGTAGGCAAGGGCTGCTCATTTTATAATTTAGTCTTGGTGCTTTTCTTTGATTCCTTAGAGTGATTCTCTGAATCAGTGGATGTAAAATTGAGACTAACGTTGAAAAATTAGTACAAATAATTTGGAATGATGAGCTTTGCATTCAGTGCAACTCCTTTTTGTGAGGTGCAGATAAATTCTGAATTATTCAATCAAGGTTAAATAATTTATGATGTGTTTTATGAGCTCAAATTTGCAAATGTGTGATAGGGTGCACTGTTTGAGAGATGCAATCCATGAAGAGGATGTGATCAGAAAGGCTTTAATGAAGAACCTTCTCAGTCCTTGACAAAACTTTTAAGTGGGCCAGACTAGGTGCTTTCCACTTACAAACTAGAGGCAATATTTTCCAAACAGTAGTATTGCAAAAGAGCTATTTAAAAAATGAAATAGTTGTAGAGAAGGAAACTGGGCAAGATAAGATAGCTCTGGTCCAGCTGGACCTGTTTTTTGAAAAGATATCTGAGCCACATCATCTTTGTTATCCTTCTTTGCATCTCCCACCTTGCTTTCCATGTGTCATTTCCTTTCTTCAGATAATGAAATATATCGATGAACTGTTCTTTATGGGAGACTTGATTACTGAAACTAGGGATGGAGTAGAAAAGCGATTTTGGTGACCACTGTGGGGTCAGAAGGTTTAGTGGGACATAAAAAAAAAAAAAAAAAAAAAAAAGAAAAAATTGTTTTTTTGCAAAATATGTTTTATGGTTTCTTTAAATATGCTCTGTTTTTAATGACCTTTTTACAAGACCTGTTCAGAAAATTTTTAGTTAAGTTAAATCCAAATAGTGTAGGGATTTGAACCTGTATATTGCACATATCCAGTCATTCCGTAAGTGCCAAGCTGTAAAGTAAAGCTGTCTTTTCTTTTTTAGCCTGTATGTGTAAGAGATTCCCAAATTTAAAAATTAGTTTCATCAATACCTGGTACTCTTCCACCTTTTCTTGGGGTGGAAGAAAATTTGAAAGGTTTTGTTCAGGCTAACATTTTCAGGATTAGGTCATGGTTAGTTAGACTTGTTTGAATGACCATTACGTTTAATTGTTTTACAGATAAGTGAAAACCCGGGGAGGCAGGGAAGGATAATGTGTTTGTGCAATCCTAAATCTTTTCTTCATTTCTCTAAATAAAATAAATAAAAATGGAGAACAGAGAGGGTTTGGATATGTGGGTTTGTGTATATGTGTAACTAGTGATCCCCATGGTACAGATAACTTTCCTTGTTATGAAATATACTTAATTTGAGAACTGGGCATTTTTAATAATGATTGCAACAATGTAATTATACAGGCAAAAATGTAGACACTTTATAAGAGAAATATTTTTCCTTACTGTTAGTAAAATTCTTTTTTTTTTTTTTTTTTTTTTTCTGATGGGACAAGAAATACTTTCCTGGGTTGTATCTGACAGTAAAAAATATATCTGTCATTTATTTGTATCTCAAATTTTGCCATATGAGTTAAACTTAATTTGAGCCTACATGTAAAATGCGTTGTTTTGTCTAATTTGCAGTACTCTTAAAAATTAGAAGTCTATTCCTGCTCTTAAAATTATTTATTACAATTGATGAAACACTTAGTGCTAGCATTTAGATTAAAAGTCTTTCTTGAGGTATGTTTGTCTTGGCATTTTTTTTTTAAACTGAGCAGTGAATGCAGGTTTTCAAGAGAAATTATATGGGTATGTAGGGGCAGGAATTGAAAGGGAAAAAATAGATGTTCTAGAATAATTTCTGCTGATCCTTTTCTTACCTCTGTCTGCAGTGGCAGTATATACCACTTGTATAGTACTAGAGTAGCATACGTTTGGATACCAATGTTTTGACTATTGGATCTTGATATGTATGAAGTATATACAGCATGCTCTGCCTATACTGACTTGAAATTCAGTTTGGATTTTGATCATATCCTTGCCGACACTGGTGTTGTGGTTTAACCCGTCAGGCAGTTAAGCACCACACAGCCACTGGCTCACTCCCCCCACAGTGGGATGGGGGAGAGAATCGGAAGGGTAAAAATGAGAACACTTATGGGTTGAGACAAGAACAGTTCAATAATTGAAATAAAATATAATAATAGTAATAATACGTAATAAAAAGAAAGATAACAAAAAGAGAGAGCAATAAACCCCCAGAAAGACAAGTGATGCAAATGAAAAAAAAACCACCACAATTGCTCACCACCAACCAACTGACCGAGGCCCAGCCTGTCCCCGAGCAGCATCCCCCCGGCCAGCTTTCCCCTAGTTTATATATGGAGCGTGACATTGTATGGTATGGAATATCCCGTTGACCAGTTTGGGTCAGCTGTCCTGGCTGTGACCCCTCCCAGCTTCTGATGTATCTCCAGCCTTCTCAGTTGGTAGAACATGAGAAGCTGAAAAGGCCTCCATTCTGTGTAAGCCCTGCTCAGCAATAACGAAAACATGTCTTTATTATCAACTCTGTTTTCAGCACAAATCCAAAACATAGCCCCATACTAGCAACTATGAACAAAATTAACTCTATCCCAGCCAAAACCAGCACAACTGGCTATTTTTTATCAAGATGGTTGCATGAGAAAAGAAAACACCAAAACTGTTGTACTTCCCCCCCTTCCCACTGCTTTAACATAAATAACAAGTAGTAGATGGTAATTGAGTTTCCAAATATGGAAATCCAACATACTTCAAAGCACTTTCAGCTTGAGAGCTGAAAGAGGAAAAATCAATAAGGAAATGAGAAAGTTGCCGTTTCTAGTACTCCATTAGCTTCTGAGTAATAAGATCTCATCAAATAAACCTTATCAGCAGAACAAGCACATTTAAAATGAGAAAATTTCACAAAGTACTAGAGTTAAGTCTGCAGTTTCCTAGTATCTCATGTATCAACAGTTTAACCATAGCTGAATGAAACAGTCGATACGTTAAGCTCCAGTACATATGACTGGACAGATTACTATTGATTTCAGTGGAGTTTAGGTCAGGCTTTAGTGGCCAAAGAGATCAGAATTGGTTAGCTGAAAATGAGTGATGGTGTAGGCCATGTTTTCTCATTCATTTTCGTATCGGAGAGAGGGAGAGAGAGAACAGAGAGGAAAGGTTAAAAAAACCAAGGGATGCAGCAAGGTTTGGAATTTCTGGTATGCTGCTTTAATTTGGTGTAACATTCAAGTAAGGATGACGTCTTGTATTAGTGTAGGATAAACAGAAGGATTAATTTTTTTATTTCACTCACTAATAGCATCCATGTTTATTAGAAGAATATAAGATAATATCGTAAAAGCTTTGACAAAGGAGTTAAGTGAGGAGAATCACAAATCCATACCTTTGGTATCATTTTTGTAGTGTTAAGCTTTATTGTATGGATGGAGTTTAGCAAATAGTTACCACCTCAATTCCTGCTTCTTTTCCTTACATAGAGAATTGTTTACTGGTCAGCTGGAACAAATGGTGGTTAAATGTTGTTAATCTTTCCCAGATGATTGTTGTCTCTTCTCTTCATTTTTCCCCCCCCCCTCCTGGTAGTACAAAGGAATCCCTATTTTCTTGGCTGAGATTTGTTTTAAATACCTGTCTAGAAAGCTTTCTAACTGCTGTAAAATGACTTACACCTTCATACTGCATTCATATTGCAGGATGCATATTGCTTGCAGTAAAGATTATATTGTGGGTTAAATTTACTCTTGCTTCCACTGATCTCAGTGGGGTTATTCTATGAATACATGTGGAATTCCTTTTGAATTAAGAAACAATCTTCTTCCTACATTGACAAATAATTTATTAGATGGTCAATCTAAATCACACTACTTGGGAGACTGATGTCTGCCATGTTATATCATTAATAAAATAATAGATGTTAAATAGAATACTGTTCTTCTATCAGACTGTTCATGCTGTTTTTATGTGTTATTTGTTTTCTGTTGAAGTACTTCATAATTGTGTTTGTACTAATTTTCTATTCATAGCATTTTAATTATATGGGCTTCCCTCCTGGCATGCATTAATGTGGTAGCACCTACAAATCTAATAAAATATCCATTTTGATAATAAATTTTAGTCTGACACACAGCTGCTGGAATAAAAATATTCTAGATCAGTCAGAATATCACTCAAATTTATGTTTTCTAGGAGATGTCAGTCTCAGGCTGTTAGATTTAGTGTGAAATCTAATGCAATTTAAGCTGGAGAAACAGCCCCGGGAGAAGAAACGCTAACTTAAGACTCATTCCTCCCAATTTCTTACACCCAGCATTCAGGCTTACAGGGCCTGCTATTGGCTCCAGTGGGAAAGGTGGAGAATGTTTCCACCCAGTTCCTGGTCAATAGATGGTTGGCATTGCTCTGAGTGGTAGGTGGTGAAGGTTTGGAAAAATTTCAGGTAGAGGAAGATGCTGCATGCAGATCTCTTGTTCTTTTTGTTGTGATCTGTAGGCTCTTTCATGACCCACTTGTAAGCAAGTGGTGGCTAAGCCTTCATTTCCTTGGGTGACTGTGCTAAGGGTGAGTTTTTCTGCAGCTGTGGCCTTAACCCAATACATCCACACTGTCCCTGACGGAGCTAGTCCGCTCCGCTTCAGAGGCTTCCTGCCCGCTGAGGGCAGCTGGCTATGGACAGACGTGGAACCGGAGGATGTGCGAGCACCTTGGCGGTTGGGGTGGTGCACGAGCTCGGTGTCGGCACCAGCAGGTCGCACAGAGGCGCCCGTGGCTTGACTTGGGCCTCTTGGTAACGCTCCGAGAGAGTTTAGGTCTGCCGATTTGAAAGACTGCAGTTCTGAGTGAGGTGTGCAAACAGGCAAATTTTAAACACAGCTCGCTTTTTGATTATCCGGACCTGGACATGTGGGTGCTGTAGGCAGCTGACTCTGACCCAGTGGCTCTCTGTCCATCTTCCTGGCTGGGCCGAATTCACGTCCTGGAGGTGCTTTCCAGGACTGCATGCAAGCACCTGGCCCAGGGCTCTGCCTTCCCTTTCGGGTGTGGTGGGACTGAAATAATAAGTATTAGAGAACTTAACTTCTAAGACCCTAAATCCTTTAGGGATCTAGCTTTTGCATTCAATATAAGAAGGTAAAGAAAAAATAGGTACAACAAAGAAAGGAGGAAAGATGTTGGTGAGGGTGACAAGCAGCAGCTGGGCATTTCTACCCATTAGGCACTGCCAAGAAGTCTGTTAGGTATCTTGCTCGAGGTTGGTATAGTCAGATTTATTTTCTGTTGTATTGACATGTTCCTTTTTGTATTTCTGATACATAATCAAACGCTGACATTTTCTTTGAAGAAAGAATGTAGAGGAAAGTTGGATCTATAAATTTACTTTGCCTCTCTCTTGGTTTTGTCAGGGCATGACTTGACATTCAGCTGAATGTTTAATGTGTCTTTCTCTCATAGGCTATTTCTAGATATTTCTAGATGACTGCCTGATGAAAAAGTATTTCACTTGCATTTGATTTGAAAATGATGATGCTTATTTTCAAATGATATTGTTTGATTACTTTCATTCTGCTTACTGAGAAGAGAATGGGAAATGATACTCCCACTCCACCTCATTGTGTATGTATGTGTGTGTATTTTTATGTATGTGTGTGCGCATATATATATACACACACAGAGTGAGAGAGATAGTTATTGTTAGCCACTACTGTTCCAGTACTGTAGAAAAATGAGTCTTCTAGTCCTCTTTTCATGGTGGTTATTATCCAGCACCACCGTGTGAATGTGTCCTTGAGGTTGAACTGTCTGCCTTTTACATCCCCTCTGAATGTCACATTTTCTTTTATCTTCAGAGATGTACATGGAGATGTGAATACAAGAAGACTGTATGTCAAACGCTGTGTGAACAGTAACACATTTATTTTGAATTTCAGAATGAATATGGTCTGACTTTGAATTAGTTAAATAGAAACTATTGGGTACAAAGTAGGTTATAGTGTAATTTTTAAAACAATTTCAACTGCTAGAGTTATGAGGTGTACTTTCAACTTTAGATTTATTAAAAACATTGCTATACGCCATGAGCTGAACAGGCTTGAGAAGTACATAATATATGGTTATTCTTATTTTTCTAAATGGAAATATTTTTACACGTGTGAAAGTGGCTATACCTGCTTTAAAGTCAGCGTGATTCTTGTGAACTCTGGAGAGATAGTGGACCTGAGTCTCTGAGGTTTCTGATGACTTCGTTTAAATTCTCTAACCTCTGTACATATGTACAGACCTAAATGTTGCTGGTGAGGTTGTAGAAGGCTTTCTCCCCTCTATTCTCAGTGACCTATTTCTTTTAGACCTTCCAGTTACTGGTACAATTTGCCATGTGTTTACATGTGTGTTTGATTAAAATTAACAGAAAATTAATGTCAATGAAAAATCAAGTTGGTATATTAAGAAAAGTTGGAAATGTTTTTCCTGTCTCTGTCAAACTGATGTTATGTGAAATGTATTCTACCTTTACACCTCTTCTGAGAATTTTTTTTTTGGGGGGGGGGGGATACAGTTTACTGAGAAACAGAAGAATAAAGTTTTAATTTGTTTCTTCTTAAAAGCAAAGCTGCAGTTTACTGTGCTAATTAGAGCAGCTGGATTACACAGTCTGCCTTAAATCCCAGGAGAAATCAGGAAAAGAGGTTGGCTTTAAGTATTTCTTACTGTCTCCAAGGTTTTAAATTAAAACCTCTTTTGGTTAATGAGAAAAGCTTACAGATTCAGTTTTTATTTAGGAGGAGGAGTGACAGGGAATTCTTCCCTATTCATATTTCACTCAGAGCTTGGCCTTTTGATTTAGAAAAACTATCACAGTCTAATAAACTGTGGCCAACAGTACTTTTAAATTTATTGGAGAAGTCTGAGGTCTCTGATAGATGCCTGAATACAGAGGGGAATAGAGTATAGAGAAGGTGTAGGAACAATAAAAGATGTGTTGGTTTTCTCTCAGGTCTTTTAAGAGATACGGTTTTTACCCAAGGTAACTTGGGTACATTAATACATTAAAAGACTCCACTTTGGGACATGCATTTGAGTGTCCTGTTTGATGCTAGATGTACTAGGCCTGCTCTCTATCTGCATTATTTTGCAGCCTAAGTTCAAATCATAGCTGCTCTGATTTATTTTTTCCTTTTTAAATTTTCTTTAGATATTTGGTAGAGGTCTGCTGAGTCTGAGTCAGTGGGACCTTAGTTACACTTGGCCTTGAAATCTGATTGTGTAAGTCTGGCTTGGTGATAAAAATTACACTGTTATTGCTTCTGATTTTTTATTTGAAACTTTTTATTATGAATAGCTTGATTGCAATGTAAATGTCTGGACTTGTCAACCTCCAGCAGTAGAAAACCTTTAATGTACTGACAAAAACATGGGCTAAAAACAGCCTTTGAAATACTGTGAAAAGAATTTACTTAACTAGTGAAGAGAAAAATGTCAGTTTGTCTTGAATAATGAAAAATGAAAATTAATGAGAGTAGCTACATATGTAAATATATTGCTTCAGAGAATTGTGGCAGAGATCTGCTCTCTTCACCTGCAGTAAGGAGAAAAAAACCAACGAATTTGTTTTAGTGAATCATTAGGGAAGGATATCTAATGGCAATTAATGGATAGAATAGGAAGAGTACTTTTATGTTAGGGCAAAACTTACCTTCATGAGCCAGGTTGTTCTGGCTTGTAACCTCCTACTCCAAACTACAAGTCTTAACTATTATGAGCAAAATAAACTTACCTAGCAGCAGTGTTATCTAGAATAAAATTAGGCAGGTGTCTTAAGGAGAAGTGACTGTACAACCTAAACCCCTGTATTCCACTGTAGGCATTTGGATATTAATTTCCCTTCCTAGTAAAGAACTTGGTAATACCCTGTCTGAATCTTATGTGAATCGTAATTTTTTTATTGTAACTCACCTGATTGCTAATTGCTTGTAATCTTGTGGCTACGATTATCGAGATTGAGATTGCATTTCAGTTGCAACCAAATGCCAAGTTAATGATAGAAAGATCATGTTTAGCTTAAAAGTAGCTACAGAGTTTTGAAAAATCAAAATGTGCTATCACTTTAATCACCTACAAATTTTCTTAGATTAATGAAGGCTGAACAGAAATGATTCCAAAGAAATGTAAGGAAATCAAAGGCCAGAAGCCACAGCATGTGAGCTGGACCAAAATGAACCCATGATATTGTCACTTTGGGGTGCAATATTAAAACTCCCTGTAGTTGTGGGTTATTCAAGTTGCAGAAACACACCTACTGGTACTGGGCAAGGTTGCCCAGAACATAAAAGCAGGAGGGCTGCTGCCTGGGGGTGCCACTCCACCCTTCAGAAACAGGGACTATTACCAGTGCTGCATTATAACTATGTTGTTTCCACAGACAAGATGTATTCTGTTGTCTGCTGTAATGAGATTCCTATTTCTAATCTAAATCTCTACAGCGGGAATCCTTCAAAAAACTGAAATAACTGATATCTGAGAAGTGAACTCATAAGAGGTTTCAGAGAGCCATGAAGGATATTGGCTTATTTGGGTGGAAGGAGGACCTCACCCTTGTGCTATCCCTGCAGGTCTGGCTATGGGCTCTTTGCAAATTGGTATCTCTTTGTCTGAAATAATTGCATTCTGTTGAACGCAAGGGAAGACATGATACACTTGGTTTTGACATGCCAGAAAAGCCAAAAGAACAGAAGAATCCTTACGTCCTTTCTGGGATCTCATTATGCAGTGTACCTGGAAATACATGTGGAAGCTTTTACTTTTAAATATTAAAGTATTTGCAGTATTAATAAAGGATGCTACAGCAAATTTTAGATATTGACTCCTTACTATAACTACTAACTTTAACTACTTATATTTAAACTAATATGTGGTTTCATTTTCTGAAAATGGTTTAGTTTGGCCAAATGTGATAACTTTCTGTACATGAATTATCATACACAAACACCATAAAGCTGATATGGTGTAACCAATATCAATCCTTTCCATATGGCCAGAATTGTTTCTCAAAAATTGTTTCTCGAAACTATCTGTATTTTATACTATATTCATACTTAGGCAGAAAGCAAGTTTAAGATTTGTTCCAATCTGTCAGTGGAATATTAGTTGTGAAATCTGATTGTGACAATTCGGCTGTCAGGGATGGCTATTTTACTGCTAACGCATCTATTTTGGGCTTGTGGACAAAGCTTGCATAGGTTTCTAACTGGTTTGCAGTTCTCTGACAGCTGACCAAACCAGTGCAAGCACATTAGGATCCAGGTACCCTGGACACCCTTTGCATCCTCCTATAAATGGCAGAAATATAAGTTTGAAAAATGACCAGAACAAAAGGCTGTTCACTATTAAATGTCCTATACCCTACATGTCAAGTAATTGGGGCACTGTATTTAAGCTTAATTTTTAATTTTAATAAGCTACTTCTTAATCTCTCTCCATTACTTATAGTTCCTGAATTAGTGTTTTGGAGACGTTTTAGCAAATTTTTTTTTTAAATCCTAATAAATGATGCCTATCACGTTATCATTATCTACTTTTCTATAGAATAATCAATTCTACCACTCTTTTTTAGACACTGTATCATAACTAGTACCTGCTTCAGCCCAAATGTAGCTGAAGGGTTTTCTGCTCAAAATACCATTTAGCTTTGCGCATGTGCCTTTTGCGTTCAGATATACAGTATCTGAGCTTAAAGTAACTTGCACAGAGTGGGTGAAAAGTTATTTCTTCAATAAGTATTCTCTAATTAAAGCAATTGCTTCCTATGTGCACCTATTCTTACTGTGGCATTGAGTTCGCTCAGGTTACAAAGTTTTTCGTTAGTTTATTACTTTTACTCTGGTTTTAAGCTTTTGTCTTTTTTTTTTTTCTTTTTCCCCTCTTTTCATGGGAAGAGCTTTCCTAAAATTAGATTTAATTCCTACCTGTGAGTATCAACACCCGTTGCTAAATTTTCATTTGGAAATGAGAAGAAATGAAATCTAGATCAGAACCATGTTGAATATCAGGAAAGTCTGAACATCTGGAATTGTAAGTTTGAAGTGGGAATTCATTGCCTTAAAAAAAGTCATAAAACCAACAGTTATAAACTAATGAATGGACAGAAAGACTTTTTTGCCCAATATGCAGAGAAAAGCATCTGAAATTAAAACCAACATCTGGACCACTTCACAAGCAACCCAGTGTTAAATGAAGCATATATTCAAAATTTTAGTGCAAAATTAAGTTTTGCAATTCATTGACACCCAATATTGTTGATGTTAAATTTTTTTTTAGATTGAAAGGAGAATATAGATATAAATGACTAAAATAATCTTGACATTTATACTTGTGTGTATAGAGTTGAATGAATTGTTGAGTATTATGCTTCAGGTTATAACCTACAAGCCAGCTGAGGTCCAGAAAAAATTTCTTCATGTTACAGAATCATGGTGATTTTTATAGCTTAATTATATTTGAAATATTCAGTATAACCCTGTGTTAATGATAGAACTGTAACTAGATAAGACATTGGGATAATGTGCAATTAAAGTTCTTAATGTTTTGAATATCCACACACGCCTAGAAAAGATAAAAGAAACACCAACTGTATTTTGTCACAAGTGTGAAATTAAGGAACTTTATTGCCCTGAACATGCAGAACTGTGGAGTTCAACAACCATTATGCCTAAATGTAAGCAAGTATGTAATGTGCAGGCCAGTGATGAGTCAAATTGAAAATGCATTTATGACTTTTTCAGTCTCTGAAATGAGCCTAGTATAAAGTTAACACTAATCATTCTACATCATTGGCTTAAGGATTGTAAGGAACCGAAGACAAAGCTTTAAACAAATTAGCACTAAGTTGGCCTAGTTCAGAAACTTTTTTCATGGTTTTGTTAGTCATAAAAGCAAACAGAATTTTACCAGGACTTGTAAAGAAACATTTTAGTGGATCCCTGCCAGAGACAGGCCGGTGATCAAATATAGGAGCAGCTTTGCATTTCTGTCAAACGAAGCTAGAAGATTTTTAAATCATTAGAAAGTGATTACAGCAAAGCCATGAAAGAAGTAGGTAAAAATAACCTCTATTCCAGCAGATGAGGTCTCTGAAACTTCGTAGTTCTTATTCCCGGAATATTGTGCATCCAGTAAAACATGCGCTTCTAAAGTGGAAGATACTATGGAAGTGCTTTGATTTATAATTAATACAGTGCAAGCGCAGTAGCATGCAAATTCTTTCAGACTGCTTTTCCAGAGCTAGTGAACTACAGAAGATAGTAATTTAATCTTGGAAGAATTTAATCTTGGAAAAGCTGAACACTTTTCATTGCACTTGCAGATTAATGGATGTAGATATCACAATCTTTTCATTTTTTTGCTTTGCCCTGTAATATAGAATTTTTCTTATATCAGCTGATGGAAGGAATCTCACATTGATAAGCAGTTCTTCTAAAGGCTTGATACGAAAGTTTATAGTGGCAGAAGCAAACATAAAGGAAATATCACTTAATTTGTTCCAGGAGGGTTTCTGATTTGAAGCATCTGGAAACTTCTGCTGGTGCAGCATTACTGTGCTGCTGTCCGTCTCCAGGTAGGCAGTGACAAAATAGGAAGCTTGCAACTTTAAATGTTGACACTTCCGTTTTAAAATCAGAAGTCACCAAGAAAATTTAGGAGCAAAAGTTCAAAAGGCCTAGGGCTTGAATTCCAGAATCTGTCAGCATGCAGAAATGTCGCTGAAGTTGGTGCAAAATGCTGTATTTCAATACTGCATTATGTGAAATGGAGCACCCTAAATCAGTTATTGAATTTACCAATATCTTATCAGAACAGAATAACTTAAAAATCAGGAGCAGAACCTTAAGGGTAATGTGAAACTTCGCTTGCCTTTGTACTAGTGTAATGTCTAGAGTCAGTAATGAATTATTAATTATGATGCTGGAGACAGCTGACCTATCCTCCAAGGAGGTGCAGATGAATACTGGTTCCAAGCTTTGGGTAGTAAGAGCTAATTCAGATGTTGAAAATTGAGAGACAGCAAGGCTGACGACTATATTGGAAGAAATCTGAATGTTCCTGTTCATTGTGGTGTTGCTTAGGGTTTAAGAAATCCACCGAAATTTCCTGTGTGGTTTTCTCACTAGGGTCATATCAAAAAGGCTACCAATGTCCAGGAAACCTGCATATCGTTTGTGTTTGTAAATACTGGCCTTCAACACTTACAAAAAGCTACATTTGGCATGCCACCCACTTTTCCCTATTTTGTGATGCTGATCTATTTACAACAATTCCACTCCCAGCTGTGGATATCCCGGTGCTGTTAAACACATCTTAATTGGTTCAGTTTGCATACTTAGTCCTGCTAAGTCCCCATTTAATGTTTGTAAGGCAGAGGCCATCATATACGCAATAAACATATCCAGGGGCCTTTCAATATACTCAAGCTGAATTTATTCTTAAATGGCTAGAATACAAAATACCTGTAACTTATGCAGTGAGACATGAACGGCTACTTTTTATGCATTCCGTATTTTCATTCTTCTCAGGCCATTTGAACTGCTTTCAGGCTACATAAAATGTTGTGCACAGGCCTATGTAGATATTGTCTAGTTGAAAGTGGCTCACGTTTCTGGCCTAGTTTAAACTGTACAAAAGATAGGAGACTACCTACCTGCTGGAAAAACTGGGAAAGGAAATATTAAAAGGGTTGAATGAAGAAATCTCATAAAGCACACTTTGGAACTGCATTTTACTGGTTAAGCTGTTGCATGTTTTTTTTTAATTACCCACTAGTCATGTACTTACTGTGCATCTGATCTAGTGATGTGCTATGTTCCATTAGTCATTGCAGGTGCTTGTCATATCTCCAGCTCAAGTTTTAAATTAGTTTTTGTTCTAACGCAGTATTTTGGAAGTGCTGAAATGAGCGCTTTGGGGGGTGGTGGGGTGGATTTGGTAGTAAAAGGCATCAAGCGGTTGATTTTTGTGGCATATAAATGGAGACATTTCTCAAAGGGAGCCTGTAACTGGGTAGCTGTCTGATGCATAAGAAGGATTCCACGCCGTCATCAGCTGAAGAAATGAACTGAGACTTTGTCTTTAGGATGGTGGTATGACTCTGAAAACAGCACATTTAAATTCACAATATCTATAAAAGTTGCATAGGTTTTAAGCACCTGAAACATTTTATAAACAGCCTTGCAACCCAAAGGCCAGCTTTTTCCTTTCTTCTCTGAGGTTAGTGGGTTTTTAATAGGTCCTATATCATCTCTTCACGATGCATTGTCATGAAAGCAGTGTTCAAATGGTACTTGTTGGCAGCCTATACTAACTGCAGCTTTTCTTGATTGAAACCTGGAAGAACTGTACAATGTTTTTGTGCACTGAGAACTTTTCAGAGGCCTGGATATGAACTAGGTATATCAAGTTTTCTAACTGTTTGATTACAAGGAGGAGGCACCTAACTACTCCCCCCGCCCCCCTCCGCGGTAATCTGCTGTGCTGTCTTGCTTGCTTTTTTGCCTTTTTCATATTGTATACACGAGTAATTTGTGTTTTCCTCTCTCTTTGTCTGTATACGTAGCATTTGTGTAATAGCAAATATGTTACAGTGGCACACTGGTCACAGTTTATTTACTTGGTCACTGTGTGGTTTACTGTTCAATAATTCAGTGTCTGATTCTGAAAGCCTTAGACTACTAGAAGTTTGTTACAAAGGAAAAGCTTCATGTATCAGTAAGGTATTGTGTACATGTTATTTGAACACGTGTTTTTTCTTGGAGCTGTTTCAATTTTTAAAGGAATTAATTACAAAAGGGCACATGCTGTTAATTTTGTTAGAACATCTGCTTTTAGCTGATCAACCAAAGTTTTTAGATTTCTTTTTAGCATTTAAGTTTAACAAGATGTGTCAGCTTAGGTCTTTAATTGTCATGTGTGAATTTTAGGGTTCTGAATTATGTCGTAGATTATGAAAAGTCGCTTCCAAGAGTTTTAGTGGAATGGATCATCTTGTTTGTTTGTTTTTAACCAGGCAACAATATGTTTAATACTGATCTAGGGGAATTTGTTCCTTTCTAGTATTTTGTTGCAGAGGAACATACTTTAACTTCTGCTTGATAGGGTTTCAAAGGCAGAATGCCTTGTTGATGGTGCTTTATAATCAGTGTTTCTATATTGTGCTGATATTTAGCCATTTTATGCTTTATTTAGTTTTTTTTTTTTTAATGTAACCACAATGTGATTCTGCCAAGTTGTAAACATTCTGCTTAGAATTTCCTATGATATGTCATTCACCCCTATAAAGAAGTCATTGAAGTGGATCAAAAGAGTAAGCACGCTATTATTACCGGTAGTATTTAGTAGTCTAGGATTATATTAAAAACATGAGTTACATGCTGCATGTTCAATGTGTTTCAGAGTTTGGGTAAGATAAGATTTATCAGTATTTGCTTATTGCAGTATTTCAGAGTTCCCAGAAAGGTGTTCTTATTGGAACAGTTATCTCTGGTAATAACAAGAACTTGTATTTTGGGGTGGATAAAATAGACTCCTAGCACTTAGTGAACTACAGTATTTTTCACTAAGGAACAACAGAGCACAATTTGTCTCTAGTGGAGTAACGTTTACTAAAATAGTACAGTATATGCATGTCTCTTTCTGCTTAGCAAGAGTTGTCGGCCTGGCTAATAAATTGTGTCATGATGGACTACAGTCCTACTTTGAGAGGGCTCATCGGGTGGGTTGAAGGCACTGGAATTATGCTGATTTTCAAGAGTCAAGATTTTTTCAAACTCTATAATCACCCTCTGAGATTTTATTAAAATGTCCCAGTACTGCCACTGTATAGCAACTAAAACGAAAAATAAGAAGGGAATGTATTATCCAAAGGGAAAAAGAAAATGCCTGTTATCCATAATATAAGATGTATTGGGTTTACGTGGCAAGATTTTGGTAGCAGGGGGGCTGCAGGGGTGGCTTCTGTGAGAAGATGCCAGAAGCTTCCCCCATGTCCGATAGAGCCCGTGCCAGCCAGCTCCGRGACRGACCCGCCGCTGGCCAARGCTGAGCCCATSGGCGACACTGGTAGCACCTCTGGGATAACATGTTTAAGAAGGGGAAAAAAAACTGCTGCACAAGAGCAGCTGGAAGAGGGGAGTGAGAATATGTGAGAGAAACAACTCTGCAGACACTGAAGAAGGAGGGGGAGGTGCTTCGGGCACCGGACTAGATATTCCCCTGCAGCCCGTGGTGAAGACCATGGAGAGGCAGGCTGTGCCCTGCAGCCTGTGGAGGACCCCACGCTGGAGCAGGTGGATGCCCAAAGGAGGCTGTGACCCCATGGAGAGCCCACACTGGAGCAAGCTTCTGGCAGGACCTGTGGACCCGTGGAGAGAGGAGCCCACGCTGGAGCAGGTTTGCTGGCAGGACTTGCGACCCCGTGGGGGACCCACGCTGGAGCAGTCTGTTCCTGAGGGACTGCACCAGTGGAAAGGACCCACGCTGGAGCAGTTCGTGAAGAACTGCAGCCCGTGGGAAGGACCCACATTGGAGAAGTTTGTGGAGGAGTGTCTCCCATGGGGGGGACCACGCTGGAGCAGGGGAAAAGTGCAAGGAGGAAGGAGCAGCAGAGACGACGTGTGATGAACTGACCGCAACCCTCATTCCCCATCCCGCTGCATGGCTCGGGGGGAGGAGGTGGAGAAATTGGGAGTGAAGTTGAGCCTGGGAAGAAGGGAGGAGTGGGAGGAAGGTGTTTTAAGATTTGGGTTTTTTTCTCATTATCCTCCTCTGATTTGATTGGTAATAAATTAAATTAATTTCCCTAAGTCCAGTCTGTTTTGCCCATGATGGTAATTGCTGAGTGATCTCCCTGTCCTTATCTCGACCCACAAGCCTTTCATCATATTTTTTCTCCCCTTGTCCAGCTGAGAGGGGGACTGAGAGAGCGGCTTGGTGGGCACCTGGTGTCCAGCCAGGGTCATCCCACCACATGAGGTAAAATACATGATCTGGATATTTAATCTAGCAAGCTCTATTATCAGCTGTTTTGGCCACATAGTTGAACTATAATTGTCCTGAGTATCATATAATTAAGAGAAAAATGTGTATGCCATCCATTACATCACATTTTTTCACTATTAGATCATTGCTGTACAACAAGAGATTAACCATATGAAGTTCCCTAACAATATTTACAGCTTTTAGTTATCTTAGAACGTATTTGTCTATACACTAAGTAATTAGTGACAAGAAATTTTTGAAGTATTTTCTATTATAAATATAATCAGGTAGTAGAAGAGAAAAAGAAAATACTGAACTTCTCAAATGGAACGTTACATTAGAAAAGTGCAAATTTTAATACCCATAAATTTAACATATTTCAAGGGCTTTGCTTGTTCACTTAATATGCACAGGAGAATGCTAATTTAATGTTTATCAGACATCAAGGTCATTATTCTAATGAGAAATTCGGATGTGTGACAAAGTCTGTTTAGCAAGGAAATAAACTTAAATAATTGCATGTTGTTGGGGAGATCAATAGAAATAGAAACTTTACACCAAACTTTGGTATGGAGTAAGGTACATGAAGGTAAACCTGATGTCATTAAATGACCAATAGATTTATTTGTCATTTTGGTATAAGGATAGATCTGAGCTCATTGGTTTTCAAGAGTATACTACTTTTGAAAATAACTGCTAAGTTTTGTATCTTCTTTTGTTAATTTTGAAGTTTTATGGTGTTTAATGGCTCATGTTAAAGATATGTAAATGTCAAATAAGATCTGTAAGCAGTGGCACTGATAATATGCTAGAGGTACATTAAGGATGAGAGAATGCAAATCTTTCAGAAATTCTCTTTATTGTGTGATCATCTCTAGTTAGTCTTTGGCTTATGTGTCCTTTTCTTAGTGGTGAGTCTTTACTGAAATGGAACTTTTTGCTTTTGTAAGTGGGCAGAAATACTGAGATGCTCTGTAGTGGTGGAAATTGTTGGGCATGTAGCAAAAGTGTAGTGTCACACTCCTCTATACTTCTCACACACACCCCCACACACCCCCCCATGAGGAAGTGTATTCAAAAGAACTACTCCTCACAAAACTGCAATGGATACTAGATACATTATTTGAAAGTCAGTTTGTGTGTTCAATTTTCATTGCATTGTAAATCAGTTAGGTGCTTTTCAAAATGTTATCCGTACAATATAAACTTACAATGTGTAATTAACACTTGCTGGATACTGATTAGGCTTTCAACTTTTGTACTCTAAAGAGAAACTCTTAATATGCGTGATAATTATATGTATGTGTAAATTGTGTGTACAATGATAATTGATTATACTCGTCAGGTTTTAAAATATGTAATTAAAAGACAGTAAATCAGTAACTATTTAAAAATATAATGCTGAATTTTAAAATGTGGCGTCATTAATCTTAGTGTCTCATGTAATCTCATACAGTATCTGTTAAACATGTAGTGCCATCGTCACACCGAAAAATGTGGAATTTCTCCCTGCCTTCCCATCAACGGTATTCAAAACCAGTTGTCCACTGTGGGAAGATCTGGGAAGTGTACTAGGGACAGGCATAGATACACTTTTAGCCAGGTATTATGAGACTTCACTGAACATTAGCTGCCTAGCTCTTACATAAAATCCCAATAGGCAGCTACAAGCATTATTAAGTGCCCAAATACCTTTGTTAATCTGGTCATTAGGCAGCGGTCTGGTCAGGTGCACACACTGTGCAATTTGTACAACTGGATTTCTTTGCTTTGAACTATAACTTAATTCTGGTTAAACCACAAATCAAGTAGATTTCTTAGGTGCAATAGTAGAATTAGTAGCATTGGAGTAAGTGTAAAATAGTACAGTGCTTGTCTGCCATGGATAAATAAGTTGGATATTGATTGAGGAGCAGGAGTCTAATCATTATAACACTTTTGCACCTGAAAACTGGTCATGGATCATCTTCTAGCCAATAAGAGATGAATGAAGTTTACCTTCTTCAGTGCCTAATCTCAGAGAAAGTTTGATTTTGGAGGTGGCATTGGTACAATATGTAGATGTGTAAAAGTTGGATGGAAAGGATGGAAGAGGTCCTTAGGTAAGTAGCAAGGAGGTGAGGAATAATTTCACTAGTGCTGATTGGCTGATCTGAATGTGCATTATTAGTACATACTTTGGTGTTAAGATGTCCTTAGAATTTACAGCAGTACTAGATCATGTAGTCTAGAAGCACTCGTGGTATTGAATGAGAAAAGACAGGAAAGACTGAGTCTTCTTTTAGAGAATTTTGCTCTTTTATTTTTGTTTGCCAAGTTGATTTTGAAAATTTTGCTGGTGGTGATAGGGCATGGTGCCTCTGCAACACTGGATTACCATAATCCTTGATGCAGTCTTTCACACTTCATCTTTTGCGCACAGAGGTAAAGCAGCTATGGGAAACTGTAGGCCTTTTTCAGAGATATAAAGTGTATGTGTATTTCTAATAAGGACTCTTTTATAACATATTAAGCATAAGAAAGGAGGGTGTTTAGTCTGAAAACCAGTATTATCATATGCAACCTCTGATTTATAATTGTTGTCAAGTTTTACCCACAATATTATTTGTCTAGAATAACATTTATCAAGAAATATATTCCAGTACACTTTATGTAGGGAAATTGAATCACTTTGAAGTTGTTAAAGATGTTTCTGATGTGCAGAAAATATATTGCATTGTCTATGCAGCCTCTTATACAATCCTACCAAATTTGTATCCTTACTTTTTCAATATCAGTTAATGTTTTTTCTTTGGAGTATGCGAATGTTGCATGATGAAAGACTTGGGAGACACGTGCACAAGAGGAGTAAATAACCTCTAGTTAACTGAGCACACTGCATAACCCATTGGTTTAAAAGCAGTTTATAAATTTTAAAAGCAAAATTATGTTGTGCTCAATGCAATGTAAGTAGTAAAAATGTAAAAGTGCAGGTAATACCATATGTACCAAGAGTTCAATGTCATAAATATAACCAAGGAAAAAAATAGAGTTGGAGTAGTCTCTGATGATGATAGGAAATGTGTTAGATGAGCAGTTATGTCTGAAATGGACAAAGTACATGAGGTCCCTGATTGCAGGATGGTGATAAGGAGGTCAGAGGCTGGGGAGGAAAGTTAATTGCATTTGAATCCTTACGATGCTGCATTAGTAGGTCATTAGGAACAAGTGAGAATGGTAGCTTAAGAAAGGAGTATTTTATGGGACAGGTAGGGATATTTCCCTCTCATTTCATCAATTATTTTGTAAAATTATACTGGAAACACAGCAAAATAAGCTGCAAAAGTTTATTTGCCTGATTCTGCTTGTATTACGCCAGTGTATAACAGGAATGAGCTTGCCGCAGTGGTCAGATGAGAACTTTGACATGGGGAATGTTCCTTGAACTGCTTGACTGTGCCTAACTATTGTTTTAACAAAGTCATTTATTCTGAACACACTTCTATTTGTGAGAAGAAGGGCATGTTTTGTAGTTAGGCCTTGATCTTGCCTCGCTATTTTTCTGCCTGCCTCATCTGGCTTGCATCCCATTTCACAGGCAATATTCTTAATGTACAAAAGTAATTACAAAGGAAAGTCAAAAGCAAGTGTTTGCCATTTTCTTTTATTTATTGCTGAGGTGGCTTAGCTTTCCGATTTGTTAATCAGTTTTTATATAGGAGTAAAATGATAGAATAAAGTAGAATCTTTCATTGAACCACATGATAGCTGGCCTGAAAGACTTTATTTGGACTTTTTGAGAGCAAGCTAATTTCTAAACTTTCTTTTAATGGATCACAACAGCTTCTCTGAGTAGTGATTTTTTTCAATTGTGGTACCTTGCAAAAAATGGWTTTTTTTTTTTTTTTTTTTTTTTGTCAAGTCTTTCTATTCAGACTTACTATTACCAGCAATGTAAAATGCATTGCTTTGATATCTTTGTGAGTTCTGAATGCATTCAGGTAACTCCATGCAGTGTACTGACCTTGCAAATGTGTGTTAAAGGTTTTCTAAGTCTGGATAAATTAGTTAGCCTTCATAGCCATACTACCTGATTATGACTCTGTTTGGAATTGCCCACTGTGCTTTGATATGTATTTCTATTGTTTTCTTAGATGCCCTTTAGAATCTTGCTCTTCACGACATTCTTTTTCATTTTTCACAGCGTGTCCTGTTTTTAAATACTCATCCTCTTGCTGTCTGGACTTGTTGGTTTTCTTTTCCCTACACTATTGGTTCAGTCTAAGATGATCAAATACTCTTGATGCTGGTGTAAATTGGTGGTGACATCTTGGAAATCCATTGGCTGCACCAAAGCAAAATTACTGAGAGTGGGTAGGGAATCAGAGTTTGAGATTCTAGCATATCTAAATAAACTGTGCTCCTGGATAGAGGACTTACATTTGGTTCCCCACTAAGTGTAGCAATACATTACTTTGGGCTATTTCAAGATTCCTGCTTCATTGAGAGCAATAAGCCATAGGCTATGACTTACAAAGCAGAGTGATTTGACTGTTTCATCTTTATGTGATTCTGAGTCTTATCATTCATGGGCAAAGCATCTCTGATTAAAGCCTTTTATAGCACCATGTGACAGTAGAATTAGCCCTGGGATCTTGCTCTGAGTTCCATTGATTAGGAATCATGAGTGTTTCAATAGTGAAAATAGTGGAGGTCAGCTAAAAGCATACATGAAATAGCTCTGTTGCCCTAAAAAAAAGAAATAATTAAGCACTCAATGGGCTAGACTGCTACAATAAGTGATAGCGCATTCACACATTCAGAGTGTGTTAGAACCGTTGTATTTGTCATTAAGCCAGCATATTTTGTGGCTTAGGCCTTGCTTTGAAATCTAAAGCACTGACTGGTAGCAGCAATGATTATGTTTTCCTCTTTGGCCAGCAATTCTTTTTGAATCTCCAGTTCTGTGTTACAGAACACTGAAACCTTCCCACTCTACTATTAAATTGGTGTAATTTTCAAAGAACACAGATGAGGAGGTAAAAGTAATTAGCAACCTGCCTGCTTTGGCCTTGTGATCAAAATTTTCTGAGGTAATAAGAGAAAAAGTAACCACAGCAAGAAAATGCTACCATAATCCATCCAATTAACATACTTTTAATTATGGCACAATTATCTGTAAACCTTTTTTCACATCTGTTATGCAGCTTTGTTCTATTCTTGGGTAATAATCAACACTGGAAAAATCTGGCTAAGTAATGAATGCCCCTTTATGGACCACTAAGAAAGTATCTTTAAACTGTACCGTAGAAGATTTTAGACACTTTCATATTTGACAGATAACTCAAGTGTCCTTTCATACTGCTGTACTTGGTTTCTCTCCCTGCAGATCCACATCTCTACCTTGCCTCAGTTCTGTCAGTGTTTTGTGTCAGCAGGAAGACCTTATTCACCTCAAAAAGCGAAATGATACTACTTTTACTTCTAGTGACAGAATGGAAAAAAACTTGCAAAACAAACCATCTTTTTTTATGTCCTTGAGATCTGAATCCTATACTAACTTGGAAATGCATATTTATGATTTCTGAGAAATTGTGTATGACTCAAGCTCTAAGGCAGAAATAAAATAGAAAAACCAGATGTACTCAAATTATTACAGCATTGATTGAATATCAATAAAAGTCTAATAGAATAACATGTAGCTTTTAAAGAGAAAATCGAGAAAAATATAAATTACTGTAATAGTCCAAGGCAACAGCTAATTTATAACAATGATTTTGTTCAATTTGAATAATGTCTAATTTTAATTTCTTTCATTTTGATGCTTGTGCTTTTCTAACTGCAAGGCATCAGTGAAAGCAGATCTGCTCGTGTGGCTTCTCCTTAAGGTGCTGTCAGTAAAGCTGGCTATTGTGGAGCTATTAAATGTATTAGATAGTTGTTACCACACAAGAAGTTTTGTTGAAGTGGAGTGAACTAGAACATCAAATTATATTGTCAAGTTCCTCGTTAAAAGGGTAGCAAAGCTAATGATCCCCATTGACTCAGTTTTATTTCAGATCCCTCAGTGAGTACTTGGATAATAAATAATTTCTGAACCTTAGGAAAATTCTTGTCTTTTAAAGAATTTAATGTTAGATACCCTTTTGTGTGCATACAGATTTTAAGTGGCATTATGAGTATATTAGGTGAAGACAACTCATTGGAAATTTATCTATGATATTTGGAACTCTTCTGATACTGGAACATTCAAAGAGATTAAATATGAAAAAAGAAAAAAACCCAGATTTTTCTATCTAAATGTACTAGAAAGTTGCTCATCTCTTCAACTACGTAGTGTATTTTATTACCTTTAGTAACAGCAGGGAGAAAGCTAAAGTTTTTCAAGAAAACTCTATGGTAATTTATGGTAATTTATTTGGTAATGACCATTTTTTGATCAACCCATTTCAAGGTTTTTGAAATTGTCTTCCTGCCTTTGACATTTCATTGGAAGCTGTAGGAGGCTTACCTACTTGAAGATGAGGGTAAAAACTTGCAAAAGTAGAGGAAAAGAAGAGAAGACATCTAACATTACACATTCTCCTCCTGAAGGGCTTTTCCTGCAAAGTCAGGTGAGAGGAGCTTCGAATAGATTGGATGAGAGCTTACTGTAGCTGAGCTTTAGCATTGGTAAGTGCATCAGCTATAGTGGGCTACGTATTTGTTTTTCCTTGTAATCCTGAGTAGGTGATGGAGGCTTTTCTATCTTTTTTTTTTTTTTTTAAAAGTGTATTTCTGTGAAAAGCACTCTCTGCCACAGCGGTGGTGTTGGAAATAGGCAGCGAGCATGGTAAACATGCTGCATATTGCTTATATGGGGATAAAATCAAAGTCTTATGATAGCTAATTCATTTAAACCACATGTAGATCCATGTCATTGTTTTTATCGACAAAGTGTTCCAAATCCTTGGCTCAATCAGGATATTTAGCTATTTACAACTTCCTTGCTGCTTTGGTAGCTATATAATTCACAGAATGGATGTTATTCTGGGACTTGGAGACCTGATTTCTATTCCTGTCTCTGTCACTGATCTGGTATGTGAACCTACTCAAGTTGGCTTACTTCTCCAGATGCATTGGTAGGTCTACATGACACATGCAGGAAGAAATACCAACTCTCAATCAAACCCTTTGAGGACCAGAAGCTATAGAGCTATGTCAGTGCAACTCTATGCATGGGTGAAGTCTTCTCCTAAGAAGGACAAAGTAGACTGAGTACCAGGCATAGGTGAAATTTGTAAGTTTTTGGCGATTATAGAAGAACGAGCATGATTAGATTAGATTGTTATAAGACAACTATAAGAAATGACAACTTTTTCAGTCCTGTATTTATTTTTGAAGCTGCACATGTATACAGGTATCATCTGTTTAGGCCCAGCTGGCAGCTAAGCCCCACCCAGCCACTCGCTCACTCCCCCCCAGTGGGATGGGGGAGAGAATCGGAAGGGTAAAAGTGAGAAAACTCGTGGGTTGAGATAAAGACAGTTTAATAGGTAAAGCAAAAGCCACGCACGCAAGCAAAGCAAACCAAGGAATTCCTTCCCTGCTTCCCATGGGCAGGCAGGTGTTCAGCCATCCCCAGGACAGCCGGGCTCCATCACGCCTAACGGTGACTTGGGAAGACAAACGCCATCACTCCCAACGTCCCCCYYCCYYCYTCTTCCCCCAGCTCTATATGCTGAGCATGAGCCATATGGTGGGGGATATCCCTGGGGTCATTGGGGTCAGCTGTCCCGGCTGGGTCCCCTCCCAACTCCTTGTGCCCCCCCAGCCTGCTCGCTGGTGGGGTGGGGTGAGGAGCAGAAAAGGCCTCGGCTCTGTGTGAGCCCTGCTCAGCAGTAACGAGAACATCCCTGGGTTATCAACACTGTTTCCAGCACAAATCCAAAACATAGCCCCAGACTAGCTGCTATGGAAAAAATTAACTCTATCCCAGCCAAAACCAGCACACTCGTTATCAGTGAATAAAACATTTTGGATATACTAGGAATTAAGTCTTGGAAGCCCTTTGCCCCTTTCCTGCTGTGTGACACTGAGGAAGTGGCTTTGCCTTTGTTTTCCCTGACAAGTCTGCTTGTCCTGTCTATTTGTGTTGTAAATGTTTGGCCTGGATTGTCTCACAGAATGAGATTTTGCAGAACCTGCAGCAATAAATTCCTGATCCTAAATATAAATTAATTTGTATAACTTTTATTTGTCTGTAGCTTCTGTTTTGCTTTTCACGGTCTATTTTAGTTACAACTGATGTTTTTTCTCAACAATTTTGGGTGGTGGGGCTTTCAAATACCAATATTAATAATGTCTTCTGATAAAAATCCTGAGAAAGACTAACACAATATCTTCAGTAATCCTTGGTACATTCAGGTCAGATAGGCATCTTTCCTGTGGAGTAAGAAAGAATCTACTTCCCTTCTTTAAGAGGTAAGAATGTGGGTGAAAATCCAGAGCATCTTAGATGTAGAAGAGAAATATCTTCAGTCTTATGTGACTTCAGGACAAAGTGATCTCGTATAGTCTTTCTAATTTCAGTATCAAAATAAATGTCAGATTATACTACTATTTCACTCAACATGCAGAGTAGAAAAGTCAATATTAGCTGTACCACATCTGTCCTCTTAAGACAGTGGTGGTGTTTAACTTATTGGTCTTACATGGCCCTGCAATGAATAAGCTTGTATTATTTTTGACTGTGTACTTAAGCAGAGTCCACTGAGGCCAAGCAGAACAATTTTTATGAGTTTAAAGGGCTTTGGATCTATCAGTTATCTAAATACGGCCTTTTTATTGTTATAAATCAATAAATCTGTTGCTCTGGCCCATTTTCAAATGTTACCCTTGAAATAGTTGGTTATTCACTGAGCAGCCTGTTCATAGCAGATCAGAATGTTGCTGAATTGCTTTAGGTTTACTTTGCATTGATAGGTCCCGATTTCATAAATATAATAGACCTTCAAAATTTAACAGGACTTCCTCAAACTATTCTCCCTGATTTCCTAATACCTAACCTGAATCTCTGCAGAGACTGATGTGCCTTATGTTTCAGTAAAAATTAATTACAAATGAAATGAGGATTTAATTAGAATGAAATAGGCAATACTGATTACAGTAAGGCCAGGGACAGGGATATTTATTTTTGTTAAGTAATGCTTATAGGATTTCATCATGTAATGTGTAGATAAAATAAATCTAATTAAAGAAAGAATGCGATATTCTACATCAGTTTCTAGGAAATCTGTCTGTGAAAGTAAACATAAATGTTACCTTGCTTTGGTATACCATGTGGTAATATTTGCTTCAAAATATTAGGTATCTGTGTGGTAGTATTTTTGCTTCTGTAGTTTTGTAACACAGAAGTAAGCTTCCTGAAATACCTTTTTTTTGTATTTCTTGGACACCAGAAAAACTCAGAGCTGTGAAAATGCTGAGGACAATTACCTGCTGCTTCCTGCTTCAGCTCTCAAAAGTAATTGAAGAACAGTGGTACTTTTGAGTTGTTACTGAGCTTTGCAAATTATCTTGTTTTGAATTTTTAACGCATCATGTACAATTATGATGCATTATTAAACACATCCAAAAATAAAATAGCTACTTTTCCACTAGACAGCTTGTGAATTGTTCAGATAACTACCATTCTCTCTGGATTTTGAAGTAGACAAAAGGACACAACTTTAATGTGCTTTGTGAGGAGTATTTGTTCTTGGTAGAAATAGTATCTTCCTAGCTATATTTAAATTGAATATTTAAACTTTTCCTTTAACTCTGAGCTAGAACATAAGCTTAACTGAAAGTGGTACCTCCATGAGCAAATAACAGGAAACTCAGTAGTGCTTGTGACTGGCTAGCTAGGGATTTCTACTTCCAGGAACATGTCTCTGAGTATTTCTAGATCTGTATTAGTTTATAGCTGAGTGGAAAATTTGTTTCCTGAAAAATGTTTAACACATACACTGATGGCAACCCTTTATGTTTAGGAACAATGTATTCTGGTAGGTTCTGAAGTGTTTAGCTTATTAAAGCAGATTCTCTTACACCCATATTTAATATGTTATTTGTGTACTGCATTCATATTTGTGATAGCCTAAAGGTTGCATGATAGTGTTTTATTCCATAAGTAAATTTTGGGTTTGGAGAAGAGCTTCCTGTTCAGACAATAAATGCCTCTTCAGAACTGTGAAAAGGTAAACAGTGAAACCATCTATCTAGTGAAACTTTGCAGAACAGACCAAAAGTATGGACTTCAACAGAAAGAACCTAAAAAATAGCATTTGGGATATAACTTCTGTTGTACCAAATCTTGCAACAGTACAGCAGTCCAGTCTAGGGTTAGATTTTCAAGCCAGTGTTGCTCAGGCAGTCTGTTTCTAAAGCAATGCCTCTTTGTAAATAAAACTGAAATGTAATTTTATTAGTGATTATTCTGAAGTATGCTAGCTTACCTCTGGACGTTTATAAATGTTGCAGTTCATTCAGGGTTAGATCATCTGGTTTTGCCTTTTGTTTTTCTAATTGCACACATCATTAGAGTAAAAAAGGTGTTTTTATGAAAAACTGTGTCAGAATTGGATGTGTGTGTGGAGCTCTACTCATTCCAAGTGTTTTGTGATTGCCCTCAAATGTAAACATAACTAGGGGATAGCAAACCAGAGGTGACTGTCATGAGCCATATAACTGCTTACTGCTGGAACTGCTGCTACTGACAGTATTTTACTGTCTTAGACACTGTCCGTGATTTTATATTAAAAGCCCTTACATATTAAGCTCTATTCATACAGCAATTGTTTTCTGTCTTCCATGCCAGATTTGTGGTGTAAAAAAGCATATTATGCTTATTCATTTTTTATCCATGAAGCTGAGCTGATTCTACCAATTTTTTTATGTGAACCCCAAATACGAGAAGTTGAGCTACAGTTGAGAATATTATATAAATTGCTTCTGCTTCTGTGTGATTAATGTAGCTATGATTTTACAGAAATAAAATGGGAATCCTGCCCAGTGCTGCAAGCAAAATGCTGCACACTTGGAGTTTAAAGTAAGTGACAATTGCTGGCTGCTGTAGTGCAAACTTAAGTTTGTGTTTTTGTGACTTCATCTAAACTGCCAATTTCTACATTCAATGCATGATGACAGAAGTTACGTGAATGTCGAGTCCTTGGTTTGAAAATAGAGGTAATTTCAGTTGGAATACTTACCTGAAAGAAGAGCGTAGTATTTTCAAACACTGATGGATGGGCTTATGAGCAGATTTAGCAGGATTATCTGAAGGTGTATTTTGGCATTTGTGGCTGCTGCAACGTTATAGTTCCTTGTCTCTAGTAATTTCACTGAAAGTGAGAAGGAATATTTGTGGTTAGAAAACAAAATCTTTTCCTTATTTTCCCTCAGAATTACTTTGTCACTCTGTCACTTATACTGAGGCAGTAAATATTGCCAGTATTAAAGGCAGCCACCCATCTCTTTACAAGCTCTGCAGTGGCACAACAGCTGACTTGCTGTTACTTTTTTTACGTTAGCAGAATCAGCAAATATTTATTTCCTCCAATGCTGCTTTATTAACTCCTCTTGCCTATTCCCTCTACCTGTTGCACCTTCCAAAGAAAAAATAAAGCCTGTTTAGACAACGTACAAAGATACTCCAGGATATTGATGTGCTGTCCTGTACACCGTGTTCCCGGTCAAATTGGCATGGCTCTCTGCTTGCAAATGCTGTGCAGTTCCACTGAAACGTGCTATTTTGTACCACCACCAAATTTATCCACTAGAGTTCTCCATTTTGTGGCTTGAAGCGCTTCTGATGGCTCTACACAGACTGTCGTGACCATGTTATAGAGGTTGTATTTTGGAAATAGTAACTGTGTGAGTGAAATAATTAATTGTCATTGAATTAAAAAGGTTTGCAGGAATTAGAAATCTTGCAAAATTTCATTGTGAGGTTGAGTCTTGAAATATACTTCAGTAAATACTATGCATGATTTTTCAAGGGATCAGTACTGAGGATTTGTGACAAATTGTAAATTTCTGAACGTTATTTTGTAATTGAGTGTCCATGATGATTTCTATAGCTCTGCGTGCCATAGCAATGAACATAAATTGAGGCAGCGTCTCATTTATACAAAACTAAGAATCCAACCCCTCCAAATGAGTTCAAATGATTTTTTAACTATAGACATACAAAATGCATTCAATAGTTTCATTATCAGTGTTCCAGTAAGTACTAGAAATAATTTTATTTCCAAATTAAATCCATGGAAATGAACAAAGCTCATAAAATGAAGAAATATAATTCATTACATTTAAAGTTAATTTCTTTAACTGTTGTAAGGGCAAGCAAGATAAAATGTCCAAGTAAGTTTAATCTTAGATTTATCAAGGCAAATAAAATTAGGATTTTTTACATTATAATGTTAATAAAGCCAAAATTTAAATAGTTATCTTAAACATTTATTATGACTGCTGTATCTAATAGATAAAATTCATTAATTTTAAGTGCCAACAATGTAAGATAAAAAAGTGTCGACACTTCTAGCTAAGAAAAAGATGATTCTAAAGTTCCCTTAATCATGGACTTTTAATGCATAGAGGAAAGTGCAAATTAAATTTTGTAGTAATAGTAATTACAAAAATCTCCATTTTCATTCACCAATACCAGCTACAGAGTATTAATTACTATTGAAACCAGAGGAAATAAAAGTAAACCCACTCTCATTTTAAGAGAGTTATAATAATTCACAGTTTATCCTGTTTATTGGATTCCATTGAAATTGCATTTTTAGTATTATTTAGGTTTATTTTTGATGTTCAGCAATACAGTTCATAGGTCCTCTTTCTCTAGAAATTTTTTTGGGAATCATGTATGTTTGTTTTCCATGGCAAACCTTGTCATACTGAACAGATTGGAATAAAACTGAATTCTCAAGTAGTCCAGAATTGCAAAATGCACCCTCCTTGGACACATCTTAGGTGCTTCTTTTATGCACTTTATTCCTTAACAGAATAGCTCACATCTGTAATGAATTCACCTAGGAAGTCCTCTGGATAAGAGAGCTGTCCTGACTTTTTATTTGAATGTGCACTCAGACATGTTTTGGCCACACCCGGAACCTGAAATAAGAATGTGCTTGAACTGCCTGAGCTTTAAAAGCAATATGGACATGAATATGCATTGCTCCGTGGAGGCTCATGATCCTCTCTAACGAGCAGCCAAGACATAAGAATGAGGTGCCACATTTTCTTCGTGGCACATCTGATGTGATCCTTTCCTATCACATTGTCTCCTCTTTTGTCGGGTGTCTGATGATGCAAACTTGATGTAAGTGGAAAAGGTAGAATAGAATAAGAAAATCTCTTCCATAGCCTTACCTTCTTTTTGGTGCTGTGTTTTGGTCCCAGGTCAAATCTATGAAAAACATTTTTAAGCTATCTTTTAAGCTTTCTACTTGAGTTACTATCTCAAAGAGTTTATAAGCTCTGTTCTGTTTGTTACCTAGCAAAGTGTCCTTTTTTAATGGCTGTGGCTCCTAAACAGTATGGCAATGGAAATACATCATGTTAATGTTATTCTACCACTACCAGTAAGCATTAATAAGAGCTGTAATTTGCTTAGTATCTGTTTGGATTACTTAGGATAGTAAGAGCTATGCTGAATGGTAGCTGTTTGTACAATCCATTTTTTAATTCGCTTTCTGAGGCAAAAGACTATTCAGAATAAGGTTTGTAATAGTTCCAGAGTGCGTTTGATTTCTTAGCAGCAAAAATCATCTCTTGTTTCATTAAACAAAAGACTTTTTTCCCCAGAATGGGTTTAGTTGTCCACACTTACTAAATGGAAATAATAGTTTTTAATCATGGTTACTGTGTGGAATGCATTTTTTTATCTGATGGCTTTGTCAATAGCAGTGTTTTGTGGTTGGTATTTTTACATAATCTTTTGATACAAATAACACAATTTCCATAATATGTAATGGATGAGATAATAGCTAAACATAAATTCTGCTTTGTCAAATTGTACTTTAGGGTTCTTTTTGACACTTTGCTACTTTTCAGTAGCACTTTTTCTGTGTTTTCTCTCTGCTTAATGGAAAGAGTAAAACTTAATAACCAGACCCTTTCTAACCAATACTGTATTATTAATATACTATCATTTACGTGCGTGGCATTTTCAGGTGTTGAATAGATACCCTAGTAGGCTGATAATTGGTCAAGTGTTTCTAGCCAAGCAGACCCTTGGAATTATATATGTTTAGCTTTTATTTTTAATGACCAACAATTATTTGAGTACCAAAGAACTGAGTAGTAAAGCTCCCAGTCTCCATTGGGATCAGCATTTTACCCATATGACATTATTTTGATGCTTTACTGAAGGAAGTGGCTGAGCTGCAAATGTGTGTGCTAGCATAACTTATCTAGTTGAATCAGTCCTATGGGATCTAGAGGTTAAAGTATTAGAGCATAGGACAGGACGCTCCTTATTTTGCAGCTTGTAAAATAGTCCTTGATTAGGACTGCCTTGCACTACTGTAATGCTAATAAAAAAATTAACATTATTTTTTAAGTACGAGGCTAAATAACCATAGCATTGAAGACAGATGTTTTGTTTCTGATGTCTAATATAATTTTTCTTGCTACAGAAGGAAAAAATCTGTTATTTACACAACTCTTTTCCTCAGCCAAGAGCTTCCACTTAAAAAGTAGCTGATACTTTGATCTGTATTGTTTAAAACTTCCCTTGCTAGTGAATTAAATTTTTTAGCCCATTCCTTTTGACTTAAAACCCAGGTTATGGTACTATTGATTTGTAACCATGTTAATTTTTTAAGTATATAGAAATGGTTTATATTGGACATTTATCTGTTAAAAGATCCAAATTTGAAAGATACCAAAACCTGTGCTGAACTGGAAGATAAGAGAAAGTCGGCTAAATTTTATGATTTACAGGCGGTAATTTTAGGAAGACCCTAGAGTCTAAGTAATGAAATAGTTATAAAATTTTTATAAAGTGCTATTCAGCTATAAAAAAAATCTGCATTCTCATATTTGAAATACATTCCTCCTTCAGGTACTGCATACAAAGTGTTCCTCTGCAGTTCGTTTATATATGTTCTGAAACTTCCCTCCCTCTTTTTTTCCCTCATCTTTCATAGTCCTGACTTTGCCAGTGTTAAAGCACTTCAGCACCTTCAGAGATTCCAGCTAGAGCTTGATTGTTTTCTTTAAAATGCTTTCCCACCAATAAAGAACTTGACAAGGTGACAAGGTTTGATAAAGATAACTCATTTGGGAACACGTGGGTGTTGATTGTCAGTCAGTACAATAGTTTCTATATCTGGTGCGAAGATACCTGCAGTACCACTTGTATTATTATCACTCACTTGTATGTAGCTTGGTTGTTACTGTCACAGACCCTGGATTTATGATATTGCTGAGAGAATTTAGCAGGAGGTGAAGGCCAGAGGAAGCCTCTTATTTACTAAGAGTTTAGTAACGTTTAACAAAGGGGCCTAGTCAAAGTAGGAAGAAAATTAATACATCTTAATTTTGTAATGCTGTTTTACAGTATATCCTCACTCCAGTATATAATACATTTTCAGTGGATTTGAGCAAAGAAAAAAGACAGGGCAGTTTTTAACTACCTGAGGACTGAGACTTTGGGGAGCAGTGAGTGCAAAAACCCTAAGATGTTTAGTGTTTTTGTTTTGTTGTTTTTTTGGTTTGGTTTGGGTTTTTTTTGGTATGATAGATCCCGATTTGTTCATAAGGACTATTCTTTAAATTTGACTGCAATAACAGGTGACTGACCTGAGTCATCCAGGGAGTACTACCAGTTCAGTGTTTTATACCAGTATTGTTATGAGCGTTCTAGAACTCTGTTCCTTATTTCAGAAGAAAATAATGGTATGGAAATGAGGAACAAAATCCAGAATCGTCACTGCAGATAATCTCTCAGTACATGCAGCTTTCTTCCCTTGCTTTCAGCAACTAGTGCTGGTAAACTTCCCAATAAGTCTTAGAGAAAAGTTAATATTTATTAGCCGGGAGACCAGTGCAGAGTGTAGTCACATGAGCAGAACAAAGAATTGGAAATCAGAGAAAACTGCAATCACTTTCAGTAATAATAATTTTGTAGTTGTGTTCATTGGTATTAGGTGAAATATTCAAACCAAAGTCGCTTTCAAATTGATGGCATCCCTTTAAACTGAAGTTAAGATTTTATTCATGAATCTCTAAGGTTGTTGTAAATGTGAACAAAACTGAAAGTCTGGCATGTTAGTAGTTCCCAGGGGACTAAAACTAACTTTTTTTTTCTCATGTTAAGTGTTGCATGTCCTTATTGCATCGAGTCTTTTGTTCTGAATTTAAGAAGGATTTACAGTGGATGTTTAGTACATGCTGCTCTGCGTATTTTTGTTGCAGTCTTTCAACAGCCATTTGGAAGGGAAAATACTTTCAGTTTTGGGGAGGGGGAAAAGAGCAACTCCCTGCTGGTGTTCCAGAGCAAATGTTCTTGAGGGCATGGGCAGTTATGATAATTTCAAATTATAGGTTTTACTATTCAGCTTCATACCTTTGTCTGTACTGAAGCTGCCGCCAATGTCTGAAATGTGAGAGGGAACGTGTAAGTTGTTGTGATGGCATTGGGGAAGAACAAAGGAGAAGAAAAGTCATTAAAATATATGCAATAGTGCATAAAGATTTACAGTGGACTATTACATGTGGTTGTTTCCAAGACATTAATTTAATTGGTTCTTTTCAGTTGTAAATAAAAATGTGGCCTTCTATTAAATGTAGGATAGCCTCATATCAGCTACTCGTGCATAAAACCACTCCAACTTCTAGTGTAGATGGCTTACCTTCATGTCGGCTTGTAATTCTTTAGGAAGTTTGTCTTGCATCTAGGCATTTTTGTATTTGGTGCAAGGTACCCAAGATGTGTCATGCACACTCAGCCTGTTGTTTGAGTGTCTTCTCATAGCCATTCTTTTGAAATGTATATAAAGGGATGCAGGAGAAAATTCATTTAGGTGGAATTGTTAAGCAGTGATTACCAGCAGAGCTGCGTGTTAGTATCAAGCAGTATATCAAACAGGATACTACTGCAATCCCTTTTCTCCTCACAGTAATTTGTTTTAAGGACATGATCACGTTTTTATGGAAATGCTCACATTTTTACTATTGACATCAAGAAAAAGCCCTTGTTTGGTGTTTTTTTTTTTTTTTTTTTTTTTAAGACAAATCCGAGTGTCAAATCTGAGTGTATCAACTTATAAATTATTTTTTTGGATATTTGACTGCTGGGATTGTCACAGGCAATGGATCTGGAGAGTGGTAGGTATTGGCTCTGTGCTCCGTAAGATCAGTCATAATGCCACCATGGAACTGCTGGATCAAGAAGGCAGGTTGGTGTTCAGCAAAGCACTTAATTCCCTTAATGTTAAATGTGCTTAAACTTAATCAGAATCTAAGTGAGAAGTCAGATCTCTTATCACTGAAATACATTTTTGTGTCTGTTGGCATTAATATAACATTTTCTTTAACTAAGGCAGCTTATTGATGTTTAAGTAGAATTTTAAATAATACTTAAAATCATCATATTAACAAGTTTACCCAAATTATACAGCTTTTTCTGGTGCACATCTGTGTCAGTTGCAAATGTAATACACTCAGAGCTTTAATGATGCAAATTAAATTTTCCAGTGAGAGAAATGCCAATATAGGCCAAGAATTAATTCTGAATCTAAAGGGGGAAGAGCAAACTATTAATTCATTACATCTGGCAGAAGCAATTCAGTAGTTTCCTTTCAGTTACTATGATACTTGGTCTTAAATAACAAAGGAAACTGACCCTTCCCATATATGTTGTGAGTCAGTTACAATTACTGGAATCCTCATCTCCCAAACTGAACTGGTTGCATATTGCTTGCTTTATTCTTCCTGCTCTGCTGTCATCCTCTTCGCATAAACCTCTTAGGTCAGCTGCTTGAGAGGGAGGGCGCTGAAATCCTCATTTAATTAGCTGCATAAGTGTAGGCCTAAGTATACAAGTGGTCTCTTGAAAATCAGGTGCTTAACCTTGGATCAGGGATTAGTACAATAGGAACTGTATGGCACATTGATAGCAGCGAGAATAACTGGAAGGTAGAAACCTTTTAAGCCCTGGCTGAGTATTTTCTTGCATCTAAGACTTCTGGTAAACTATTTTTTTATAGCTATATAGCACTGGTTTCAAAAAATGGGATACCTGGGGCATATTTTTTCTGGAATAAAATCGGTGACGCAAGGCAGGGGTCCAAAGCTGCCGGGCTTCACCTCCGCGCCGTCCTAAGTCCCCTGCAGCGGTGGGTGCCACCAGGCTCTCAAGGTTGGCTGCTGAAGGCGGGAGGGCAGAGTGCAGGGGCTGCTGTTGCTGCAGCCAGGCACAGCCCATGGAAATGGCGACTTCATCGGAATGTGGTTCAGGAAATGCAGTTGTGTGTCTTCATTGCAGAGATCACCTAAGCGTAGTTAAGAAAAATTGAATACCTTAACTATGAGTTGTGTTTTGTTTGGCTGGTTCTGTATATGCAAGTGGAAGAAGTGTGGGTAGCTAAGGAATTGTACTCATGCAAAGATTTTTAATAAATTTAGGTATTTTAGGATTACGTGTCAGGCTAGCTTTGTGAATGTAACTTTGGAAATAGTTTACAGTTTGAAATCAACTTCAACCTAAAATATCATAAAAAAAACCCTTCTATTTTATTATTTCAATTTTTTTTACATCAGAAAACTACCTTTGAAGTTTATTGATTCCTCTGATAATACATTTTTTGATATAGTATTGAAAACATTTTCCAGCCATACCAGAATTAGGTATTGATTTTTAGTATTTCTGATTTCTTTTCAGAGATTTTACAACACATTTGTCCTGGTTTTCTAATACAGAAGAATTATCACACAATAAATAATTTTACGGATTTGTTAGCGTATTGCTATGAGAAGTCATATGCTGGCATCAAATCATTTCCTGGCAATTTCCTGGAATGATTATGAATGTCTGAAGGAACTGCAAAACATGATTTATTTGTATAAAACATATCTGGAGATTAAAAACTTCAAATTATCTGTTAAATCCAACCTCACACATGGGAGTTTTTTGTTGCTAAAGTGCAAGGTCTTATGTGCAAGTCCTGATGTAGAATTGCAATGTGTGGTCTGAATTCTCCATGGAGAATTTCTGTTCTTCTCTGTAGTTCTACATTGTGAGAGAGCTGGAGTTGCTGATATTGATGTGGAAATGTTAACATCCTGGTGGTGACAACTCTGCCAAAGCAGTCCATGATATTTTGGCTGAACCTGGCAAGAACGGGGAAATTGCAAAGCAAATTGCTAACCTTAGTGAGGGGAACCCTTTTTTTAGTGACCCAAAGGTGAGTCTTTGGTCGGAATTAGGGACAGAATGAGTTGAAATCCTTACTTTTCCATGGCCTCCTACACTGTTGGGACTTTGATATTGTGGGTTGACCAGAGTTCATATTCTAAGACTTATCAAAATAGTTTTCAACAATAATTTTAAGTTCAGTGAATTTACACTTGCAAGAAAAAAAAAGAAAAGAAACTGTTGAAAACTTTTAAGCCGTTCTTACAGGAACATACACTGATATTTGTCTTGGTTAGTTGGTTAGCAGTGATAAGAATGGTAGAAAAGTCCTTTTTTAATTTCCTTAATATTTTTAATATGAATACAGTACTTTGAATAAGTACATACTATGGATATCTTGTGTGAAACTAGTATGGGTACCATAAGAATGTTGCATAGAAACAAAATGAGAATAGGCTGCTTCTGTGAAGTAGCCACAGGTATTGACAACTACTCGGGGAGTATATTCTTCAAAGTAGCAATATTTTTTTTTAGATATTTTAATTAAAAAAATAAATAATTAGAGCAGTATCTGCAAATCTAGTTGGCTTTGGTTTGAAAGGGGTTAAGTTTTAAGATTTCGTACTTTGGTTTGCTTTCCTTTCTCTCAAGGAAAGGTAACTTAGGATTTTGGGGGTTTTTTTGGTCTGCTCCCATGTGCTGGATGAGGTACCTGGCTGCTTGGGTAGTAATGCTTCCAGGTTTAGACTATATACAGACTTTGAGAAATCCTGCCTTACCTATCATGAAATGCTTTTGTGTAAGAATCAACCTATGTGAGGAGATAAATGGACTATATAACTAACAGTACACAAAATGCTAGTTTAGGTAAAACACATGCTGCTGATAACTGACTAAGCCTTCCTGTGTATGCTAATCCTAATTTATGTTAAATCGTAATTAAGATGGTTTTGTTTATTGCTTGTAGCCATGAGCACCTGGAAGACTGACTAATCCCATCCATGTGTTGGGGACAATCCAGCTGCTACTGTTGACTCACAATGCAGAAATTTTGTATTTGTGAGTTGTTTTCATTGGTATTTTTTCAGGCATTTATAGAGGGCCTTTTCTTCTATCATATCAGGAACTGGAACAGAAGAAGCATCCTAAATAAAATAGATGAAGAGATTTTGAAGCAGGATGCCAAAATCTAAATAGGCTAGCTGCATTTCCATCCAAACTATAAAATAGAAAGCATCTCTGATTTGCCCATGCAAAAATAGATCCACAACTTCTATTGTAGCTGTGCTTTTGCTTTGTGTTACACATATAATCAGGGATAACTGTCAGATTTTCAGGATTCTGAAGTGTGTTATTCGGAAGGCCATAGGTGGTACCATAGCAGAGAGATGATAAATGATGAGGAGAGAAAAAGGGGCAGCATAAATTGAGTCTCAGGAGAATCAATGCATAAGAATGGGGAACACCTATGCCCACTTTATGTAAAATTTCAAGTTTCCAGTTGCATCATCTTTCTTATTACAGGCTAAGTCTAGGTTCTCACATAGATGTTGCTGTATGTGTAAATGTTTTGGACCTGTACCTAATGTATATTCACGTAACTAGATATATCATGGATCGTGCCATCAGTTGACAAAAATTGTTTTCTGTTTCTTGTATAGCATATCTTCTTAAAATGTAAGTAGGAGCGCTCAGGTCAATATAAAGTCTTACTGTGAAAGATTTTTCCCTTTAGGAGAAGTATTTCCCCTGCAGAGTATTCATTCTAATGACTTCAAATGATCCATTTTAAAAATCACGCAAGAACAGTAGCATTTTACATTTTCTATTGTTAAATCTTTGAGCTGTCTAGGCATTTCCTATGTTTAAAAGTTTTCTGCTAACATAACCAAGTCTACTGTTTCTCCAAGAGAAATGTCTCCTGATATTTCATTGTCTCTCTTGTCTCTCTTGTCATGATGGAAAATATATAAACCACTGTTAAGTTTTCTCTGAACTTTTTTGAAGTCAGCCCATGTAGAGATCATTTGCAGGATCTGATGTGGAAATTTGGACCTAGTTCTGCATTCATTACATATTGAAAAGTATTGTTGGTTGAATTTGTTAGGAGGTTGTGGTAAAACAGGAATAAAGAATTAGGGGCTAAAAGTGGAACCACCCAAGGGCGTGTATAATAGTCCACACACAATTCAAATGTGAGTGCAACTGCTTTGCAAAACGTTCTGACTCTTCTCATGTTTCTTACCTTGTGATATTTGCAATTGCATGGATTTTCTTGCCAGATAAAATTATAATTGATTCTTGTAAGAAGGCAAAATTAGAAATGAAAAAATTTGAAGTGAACTCATCCCTGTTACAGACCCTAAAATGAATGCCAGTTCTCTAACAATTTCATGTGAATTCTTCTTACAGACAGCAGAGAGCAGCAGTGTGATGATCTGAATCAGAAGGAATGATGTTAAGGAATACCAAAAGTAACTGAAAAGTTAAATACTTCAAAAATTGATTATTGCTTTTATACTGGTACAATTTTTTTGAGAGACTTTTGCAAAATAAATTAGAAGATTGTGAAAAAAAATTACATTAACAATAAAATAACCATCATGGAAATCATTGTCAAGAAAGATGTTTACATACAGTAAAAAAAGTGAAAGCAGAGGGTGAGTAACTGAGTGCCTAAGGAAAATGAAGGATGGATTAGTGTCTGAGCTGTGTATAGAACTGTCAAAAATGATGATATAGTGTAATTAAGAGCAGAAGACAAACATTAGCTCACAGACTATAGTTTAAAGAAGAATTTTACTTGAATGCATACTGAATAGTATAAAAGTTGATGAATTCAATGAAATTAATTTTCAGAAATCATGAACTATATCTACTAGTAATTTACAAATCAGTATTTTTGTTCACCTTAGGAATTCATAAGTACAGCTCAAACCACATTAAAAGATTCAGATTATAAGTTGTCATGTAAAATACTAAATATTGTTTCTGGCGATGTGAAAATAGTATCTTTCATGTATCTCACTTCCTCATTTGATATTTTTTTAAAGCAAAACCAAAATTTGCCATTTTGTTTTTCATCAGTGACTCAGTTTTACTCTCCATTATTTTCCATAGTAGAAGCAGGATGTAGAATTTTGTGGGTAATGAGCAGATATAAATACCTATGAGTCAGATAAATTGTGCTATATCCCTTCATTCCAGAGAAACTGCTACAGTGAAGGATGCAAGCAGATGCTGTTGCCCTGGTGATTGCTCATTTGAGTCTGGATTGCACCAGGTCTGCATTCCTCACTTCTCCTTAGATGTTTGCATTTATGTATACAACTCATATGGTCAAAGACTACAAATTAAATGCAACCAAATAAATCAGTATACATACAGTATATATGTGATGTGTTGAAAATGGCATATGGTTTATAACAAATATGAGTAAGAGATTGCACTGGAATAGTACCTTATAGCTGTTAAAGGAAATCTTAGAAATAGAACTGTGGCATATGATACCGGTTTGGTCATGTCTTCTTAGTGTTAATCAGCTTAATATAGAACTAACCATAGAGGCATGAAATTTCAAGTCTGCCAACCTATTCTGAGTGCCTGAGTTTCTAGTATCAGAGATACAAGAATCGGCAATTGGCATTTCCTGATAATTGAATTACTGAGGTGTCTATGTGGAAATTTTTTTTTTCCTTTCTACTATAGACCGCAAGGCCTGATCTGAAGTGCACTGAATTAAAAATAAAAGCTGCTACATTCCACAAATTATCCTCAGAGCTCTGAAAAAATACTGCTAATCTCACAATTTTCATTCTTTTAATTTTTTTCAAATTTTTTTTCCCCATAATTAAACGTCCTTCATTTCGGAAGCAGATGGTCCATCAGCTATTAGAAGTTATTTGTATTTTTGAATTGGCGTTTTCAGAGGTTTTGATAATACAGACTATTCTTAATGTGTTTGTGACCCCCATTTTTGAGTTCCATGTACTTCTCAAGATATTGCATGTTTCTAAGATTCTCCCTTTCTTCATAGAGACTTAACGTTTCTTGAGCCTGAGAAAGCATGACTTAAATCCTAGAATAAGCTGTTATGCAGCAAGTTGCTTTTCAAAAAGATGCGATCCTGAAACTTTTTACTTTACTGTTATGTAATTTCATGCTCTCATGCCCATTGTTTGAACTTGTATTTTCCACACATTAGCTGATAATACAGAAACTTAAACTAGGTGTAGAAAATCTAGATTTAAATAATTTTGGCTCTGCCCTCTACAGTCTCAAATCCTGCAATCGCAGCATCAGCAGAGTATATTGAACATAAACCTTTTAATGCATTCACTACCCACATATATCAACACCTGCATCTACCAGCTGACTGAAGTCAGTATGACTTCTCCAATATAGCTTTTCATAAAATAAGAGTTATGTACTAATTTTGTCTATTTGTAGACCTGATTTGACTGATAGGCTTAAGTGATTCAAGGTCAGTAACAGTGCACTTTCTGAGCAGTTCGTTGTATGGCGCCTTTTCTGTTCAAATGCTTGTTGACTGCATTAAGGGGAAAACAACTTGCTAATTGGTGCATGGTTAGTAATATAAATGATTCGATGTTCCTAAAACCACAGTCGCTTATTATTGCAAGGAGTGGTTTTGGTGATGTTGAACCTTCAGGTAACACTAAAATCACGTGGATAGTAGATGGGCTTTCTTATGTCTCCTTTTATTTTGTCCTTTCTGAAATTGCTTCTTGGACTTCTGTGCAGTTCAGTTCATCAGTGAATTATGTTTGTATGAAATAAATGTCTGTGGCTGCAACATTATTTCTAGAAAGTTAGCATCATCATCACATATAATTACTAGTAGTATCAACTAGATGGTCTCAGTGTATTTTCCTTAGTTGTAGTCCACTCACAAAAGACTCCTGACGGTGCTACCACCTACAACTTACCTGCTTTGTTTTCAGTTGCCGGAACTGCCATCTTTGAACATTAAATCCACTTTTAAAGCATACGCTTCCAAATACTTGGAAGGAAAGAAGTATCACTGTCAATGTGACTTATGAAAATGATGGAAAAAAAAATGAACTTGAGTAGTAACTGTACTTTATGACCTGTATTTTTGTGTATCTTCTATCTTTCATGAGAGGCAAACAAGTTGTTAAGGTCCCGTAATGTTTGCAACAGACCTTGTACATTCTTAAGTTCTTTTACAGTGTTTTGAAAGGCAAATTAAAAGTACCCAGAAGCAAAAATCCCAAATCAGATTTGGTAAGTGGAAGACAAAATCCGCATTAACGCAAAAGCCTCTCTTCCAGAGTATCCATCAGGTTTCCATGATATGGGGGGATGCAAGGATACCGTGAATGGTTGGGTAACATTGAGGAAGACCATGTTCCCTTGCTGGCTGTTAGGAGTCTACTCAGATCTCTCTGGACAGAGTTCAGTTGTGTCTCAATATATCTGAAATCAGGGGAGACAGAATGTATAATTAATTATACCTAATTTGTCACAACCCTTGTTTTAAGTGATTTTGCTATAGTAAATACTGCCTAATAGCAGCGTTCCTTCTCTAATACAAATTTTCTGTCATTTAACTCACTATTACAGGATAATTATTCCAACAGAAGCATCAGTCGTGCAGACTTGGTAGAGCACTATAATAATAAAGAAATCAAAATAGACTTTTTAAGTATTCTTAATTCCATTTGAGTCACAGAAAATGCTTAAAGCATCCCGTAGATGGATTTTTTTGTGTGTATTTCTAGCTGTAACATTTCTTTCTAAATCAGAAGCACAGAAGGAAACTAACAAGTGAGGGGGAAAAAGCCCAACAAAATGATATGACAGTGTATAATAAAAGTATCTATTCTATTTTGTCAGTGGCAATTTCTTTCTGGTTGATGGCACGTTCCTGATCATCAAGTTCTCAAATTTTATTTTATGTTTGAATGTGTTGATTGATTTTTCTCCAAAATCATCTCTGTGGTAGGTGTTAGCTGATTGGTTTATAATTGTGAAAAGAGTTAAGCTCCTTTTCAGGAGACAGCTACTGATGTAGTTTTTTTTTATCTTGCACTACAAAGGAGTATGACAATACCAAAAATGTGGCAGGTAGCTGAGAATGGGTCTGGTGTGACAATGACTGTATTCTGATGCTGAATAAATCTGTGTTCTGCTGTGGAGAACCCAAGATAATGAGTGATTCCCAAAACAAGAATTAGACTCTGGTTTATAACTTAATGCAGTGAGAATGTCTCTACAAACAATAGGAAGTTAATGCCAGCCATATATAACCTGATTTTTTTTTCTATTCATTCCTTGCTCAAAATCTTCATTGTTTTGGTGGGAATCTTGTGATCAGTTGCAGTACTAAAACTTATTTCAGTTGCAATGAATATGTGAATGTTAATTTACATCTTTAGTTTGTAAATTAGTCCATTTAAGAAGGGAAAGAAGAAAGAGAGATCGAATCATACTGTGGTGGGCTGACCTTGTCTAGCTGCCAGGTGCCCACCAAGGTGCTCTATCACTCCCCTTCCTCAGCTGGGCAAGGGAGAGAGAAAATATGCTGAAGGGCTCGTGGGTTGAGTTAAGGACAGGGAGGTCACTCAGCAATTACCATCACAGGCATAACAGACTTGACTTGGGGAAATTAATTTATCTGTTGCCAATTAACACCAGAGTAGGATAATAAGAAATAAAAACAAGCCTAAAAACATCTTCCCCCCACTATTCTCTGCTTCCCGGGCTCAACTTCACTCATGATTTCTCTACCTCCTCCCCCCAAAGCAGCACAGCGGGGTGGGGAATGGGGGTTGCAGTCAGTTCATCACGTGTTCTTTCTGCTGCTCCTTCCTCTTCACGTCCTTCCCCTGCTCGAGCGTGGGGTCCCTCCCATGGGAGACAGTCCTCCATGAACTTCTCCATTGTGGGTCCTTCGCATGGGCTCCAGTTCTTCACAAACTGCATGGGTCCTCTCCACAGGGTTCAGTCCTTCAGGAATAGACTGCTCCAGTGTGGGTCCCCCACAGGGTCACAGGTCCTCCCAGAAGACCTGCTCCAGCGTGTGCTCCTCTCCATAGGGCCACAGGTCCTGCCAGGAGCCTGCTCTAGCACGGGCTTCCCATGGGGTCACAGCCTCCTTTGGGGCACATTTACCTGTTCCACTGTGGACCTCCGTGGGCTGCAGGGGGACAACCTGCTTCACCATGATCTTCACCACGGGCTGCAGGGGAATCTCTGCTCTGGTGCCTGGAGCACCTCCTCCCCCTCCTTCTTCCCTGACCTTGGTGTCTGCAGAGTTGGTTCTCTCACATATTCTCACTCCTCTCTTACAGCTGCTGTTGCGCAGCAGTTTTTAACCCTTCTTAAATACGTTATCCCAGAGGTGCTACCAGTGTCGCTGATGGGCTCAGCCTTGGCCAGCGGTGGGTCTACCTTGGAGCCAGCCAGAACTGGCTCTATCGAACATGGGGGAAGCTTCTGGCATCTTGTCACAGAAGCCACTCCTGTAGCCATTCCTTGCCATGTAAACCCAATACATGTACCCAAAATTTTTTCTCAAACCTACGGCTAAGTAGGTATACTCAGAACTATAGATTGAATGAACAAACAGTTTCTGGCACAAATACTTTTTCTTTGCAAAACTGATGAAGCAGACTTTATGATAAATTTTGGTACCAGGTTTTTGACACAGCACTGTAAGTACCCCAAAATCACTTTGATATTGCCTAATATTCAAATAGTCTAGTTTGTGAACAAATAATGCTGCTGTTCTTTGTGAATGTCTGAAATGTTGCATACAAATGGTATAATAATTTCATCAGTTAAAGCCTGAATTATTAGGAAAAGCCTATGTACTGTCCCTGAAATGCAAGGGCTTCCTCATCCTGTTGAGGTCTTACAGTGAATCTGTAATGTAGTAGTCACCCAGAGAAGACAGTGAAAGAACAATGACTTGTTTAGATAGGAGTTGTGAAAATAACATTGACAATAGAAGCCCAAATCAAGCTAATGAGGTTTTTTTTAAGAGGTAAAGCTTATTGAACTTTTCCTACCAGTTAGCTTTAAGATGATGATATAAATTATCATGTTCTGGCCATTACAGTACTGGTCTCTCCTGTGGACCCAGAATTAGCTTTGATGCATCAGAACTAATACTTTCCATTAAGTATTCTGTTTTTACCTTCTTACTGCCTCCATGAGACTGCACTTGCTTTGTAAATGGAAAAGCTTATTAAAGACAATGGGAGCTTTGACACCAGCATCATTATTGGTGTAGGGCATTATGAAGAGTAAGGCACATAGAATTCATAGAGCTAATTTAGGACCTATTCTGCCTTTTCTAATTGCATGTGTGTGTGCTCTTCTTGAAATCATTGAGAAATTTTAATATAAACTCAGTGCAGTGTGAAGCCTTATTTGTGCTAAAGCACTGAAGTCTTATCATCAGTTTATGATGTTTGTCTACTTTACTGCTAATGATGCTGCTGAACTGTAGACAATGATAAAAAGGGTTATCAGGCAGAATACATTAACATAAACATTTTAATATCATGCTCTTTCCACCCCTTCAAATGGATTTAGTATTTAAATGAAACTTTAACTCTTACAAGTAAAATGGAAGTTTTATTGTGTTCTTTTAGTAATATTATGCCACTGTTAAACTTCACAATATGTATTTTGCTGTGTTCAATGTTTGAAAAGTGAAGAATCCTAGTATTCATCAGAATTTTTTGTGTTAAACTAAAAACTTAAGAGGCAAGTAAAAAATTTTGACTCAGCCAACATGACTAGAAAACTAGAGCATCATGTTTAAATGAATAGACAACTTTGATCCTGTTGGGAGGGGCAGAAATCAGTGTGCATCTTGAGTTTTTTGTGAAATGTGTAAGAAAAGGATCTGAGTTCCATTCTAGTGCACAGCAAATTACATTAAGTTGGAAAATATTAATTAAGATTAGAAATTGGAATAAATAATCTATCCTTGAGGTGTTTGGCATATAGAATAGGGATTCTGCCATTACAAGATGTCATGGACCAAATTTATTAGTAATATAAATGGCTGTTCAGGTTGACAAAACAAAAATAATCATTTGAACCTGTTTTTTGATACAGAATGGAAAGCAAATAAAGTGGCAGAGTTGTATTTCTCACATTTTTTTAGATTTCACGAAGATAGTCCACAGGGAAGTAACTTCAATAGGTGCGGGTTCATAAAGGACCATGAGACATTTAGGTATTTCCATGACACTGTATTCCAGGCCAGACGATGGTACAAGTTGTGACCAGTGATTCGCAATTTTTAATAAATCTGTATTCTTATGTGTACCAAGAAGTCAAGGAAATTCTGAATATCTTTTTATATCTTTATTGGGATAGATGTGGATACAATTGAACAATATGTAGTTCTGCTGTTTTTGTGACTCAGACTGGACATAGAAGACCAGCAGAAAAGTTGACCATCAAGTGGGAAATGAACATAATTTTTTTTTTTTCTGACTGCTTGTACATTTATGAGTTAGGAAGAGGGGAGTGTTTGCACCTCAAAAAAGACTGTGCTCTTCATTTTTTTTATAGCAAATAACCCTTGCTTTATGGATGAGAGAGACCTAGATGAAATACATGAATGTTTGGGAGTGATATCTTCAACATCTAGTGTTTGTCCTCTCCCAGAGAATACCTCAATCTGTTTTGTTTAGTTTCCTTTCTTTTGTATTTATCTTTCTATGGCAATGGAAATGCATGCCACAGCAGTGATTGTATTACTGCTTTTTTTCCCCTTATTTGATCTCACAGTATGTATCTTGTCTCAAGTTACTGAAGACTTGTCTTCCTAGAAGTAAATTAACAGGACTGTCCATTAGACAGGAGATCTGTTCCCTGGCACCAGTGATAGTTCCTTGACAGCAGTAGAATGTTGAGCTTGTTGAGTCATCAGATTGGCTTAACCTGCATAGTAGCTTTTAATTTTTAACATTTTATTACAACTTTTAAATGTGGACGTCTTGGGATATTTTGGTCAGTTGTGTCAAATTTTAACCAATAATGAGTAATTTCACTAGGTGGTAGTTTGTCAGTTTGGCTTTAACTCTAGCAGCTCTGTCAAATTAACTACAGACACAAGATCAGATGTAAGTCTTGACAAGCTTGTTCACACTCAACAGATCTGCAAAACTTGCTGCTTTTTCAGAGCTAGGAGCTACATTGTTGTAACCCACTAAATAGAATACATGGCTTCAGAAAAAAACTCTGTTTTATATAGAACTGTGTTAGATTCCAGGAATATAGTTGCCTGGAAGAAAAAGGACCTTTTCAGTTGGATCTTCTCCTGCTGTATGAGGTATGTGAGGATGTCTTTGCTTTTTTGCAAGTTGTTCCAGATTTACTTCATGTTGCTTTATACCTAGTGAACTTAGGACATGAGTAAATGCATAAGCTTAGTTTTAGAAATTATTACAGGGTTCTGAAGATTACTTCAGTCCATACAGTATGGACAGTTGGCTTACAAAGTGGTTATTCAGAAAGTGGACACCAGTGTGGTGGCAAGTTTACAGATAAACCAGAATGCAGTAACAGCTCTGTGGCCTATATGCTTCTGCATCTACCTCTCTATCTAATACCTTGTGATAATTGGGCTGTCTTAAGTCAGCTCTGATGAAAAGTTTCCTTTTTTACAGGTGGGGAAGGGTGCACATAAGGAAACCTACCCATTAGGAGTTAGCATAACCATAGCAGAATTAACACAGCAGCATATGGACAGTTTTCAAAAGCTGAACCCTTGGCTGTAGAGAGATACAGAAAAGCCAAGCACAGACAAAGCAGATTAAAAGCTAGGAACAGTGAAGGGTCTTTTGACTAGTTTTTGAAATAGATTTCGAGAGGCAAAAAATATTTATCTCTGAGATATTATTATGATTGTCTTTTTTTTAACTCAATCTTTCATCAGAGAAATGGTTCACTTTTTTCTTTTTCTATATTTTTAGTAATATAGGTGAGATGATCAGATGTGACTATAGTAGGGTGTTTTTGAGTTAGAGTAGGGGGACTAATCCTATAAAAACAACCTCCTAGATCCAATTTTCTAAATAACCCTGAAAATTACATATCGGGACTATAATTACATATTCAGAACTTCTCCATAACTATCCAAAAAGGCATTTCACTGTCCTTCTAGTTTCTCCTTAAAACATTTCTGATGTAGGCAAACAAGGCGTTACAGAAGCAGAGAAGCAGAAAATGCAGTTAAACCCACTGTTCTTACTTGAAAAGTGTTGACTCTAGTTAATTGCTAGGCCCATGATATGGGTGATTATACCAAGAGGTGCTTCCTGGTGATCAAGGGTGAAGAGGAACAGATTAGAATACAAGAAAGGGCATCATAAACTGCTGGGAATCAGTGAAGCTGGGTGGAATCTGCACATACAGGTGAAGTGTAGGGAAGAAGTAGGATCAGAAGTAAGTATGCGCACAGGGTGCAGATCAGCTTCCGTTGTGGACCATAAGGTGGGAAAGGGTACTCGTGGAGAGGGGATCTCCCTGCCCATGTCACTTACGTGATTTTTCAGAAACTGTAGAGTGGTAGAATGCTGTCTGATTTTCTTCTCAGATACATACTCATTTGTGGAGTGGATTTTTCTGTAAATATATGTTAGAAAGGGCTGGAATGTTTTAATTGTCTCCTGGTTTTTTTTGTCAGAAATTATGTTGATTAATATTGTTCATAAAAGGGCAAGATCACAGGCACAGCTGCCTCTGAAAATCACTGAAGTTATAAAACTATTAATTTCTCGGTGGTATCATTAAAAGAAAAATATTTTATGCAAATGTATTTAACTTTACAGATAATTATTCAGATTGTGTGAGTTACTTTACTGACTTTTTAAAGACATTTGCCCTCTCTATCATCTTGACCATTTCTATTTGACTCTATCAGAATCGGTAGACATTCTCCATGCTAAAAAACAGTATCTAGCTTTAAATTTTAGTTCGCTTAGTTGATTATATGACAGAATATGACCAGCAACTAAATGCTAAACTGACGTTAAGATAAAATGAGCACAATACTGAAAACTTCAAGTGTTCACATTTATGTTCAGCTCTCAAAGCTGTTCTCTATTCAAATAAAGATAGAAAATAGACGACAAAAACCAAAGTTGTGAGCGGGACTATTGTCTTTTCCTATTCATGGACTGCCTAAGTAACCACTAAACAGTTTGGTGTATCTCTTACCTTTACATAACTCAAAGGCAGTAGAGTTCTATGCAGTAACGTTACAAACTGAGTGATACAGCATTTCAGATTAGTAAACTGATTCACTACAAGCATGTTATCAGAATTTGGTAAAAACAAGTAAAATTGACAAGTAGAATTAATCCCGTCTGTGATTCTCTTGGATATAATGAACTGTATTCTGAACCAGATTTGGCTCAGTACCTGGAAACAGAGCCTTTTAGGCCCTGTGGAATTAATGGATACTGATTAAAGCCTTTAGAGATTATGAATATCTTCCTGTTCAATAGCATTTGCTTTCTTCATCTTCAAAGCTCATGATATTGTTTTCTATTCCTGAAAATAATAAGGATGTTCCTAGTGGAACACACACTTACAAAGCCTCAAACCCAATTTATTTTACCAATCTGTCTTTGCTTTTTTTTTAACACATTCTTAGTCATATATTTGGCATATTTCATGGCAGTACAAAAAGCCATCTTTTCTCTTTCTTTCTTTTTGTGTCATCTGTGTACTCTTCCTCTTATAAGCATTAAAAGAGCCATCTGGCTAGAATGTTAGGTGATCTTTATTCCTATTTCATTATGTCAGTGAAAAAAACCAAACATTATTTTGAAAATATAATTGAACTTAAAAAAAAAATCTAATTATGCTAGGCAGTAAATGAGCATGGACCACTTAAATTTTATTTTGAATGAGTTAAATTTTTTAATATAAGACTATTTCAGGTACAGCAGGCTACAAAATAGATGAAGTTTTGCAAGGTGTAATTTGTTATCTATTATAATAGCTTTCACTCTGTAGCAGGTCAGAATGAGTTCTGTAGTTTTAAATTAGTTTTTTGGATATTACCAGCTTAATGGCTGTGGAATTTCTATCAGGACCATGATCATTTTTTAAGCTTTAAGCAAGCTATAAAGAGAGTTTTAAGGCAATACAAAAAACTGCTGGAATTATTAAGAACTAGTTTTTGCCACTAGCAGAGAAGCAACAGAAGAATTCGTGAGCTATCAGAAAAGCAGAACTTTTGTACGAGGTACAAGATATTCCAAAAAGCAGGTTGCATTCATTACGTATTTCATCAGTAAGCACTGTTGGTACACTTCTACATTTCAGTGCCAAGTGAAGTTCAATGCCAGTAGAAGGTCACTGGAGAATGAATGGATTCCAACACTACTATTACTTTATGAGCTATTGCTCATTTTACCACTTCAGCGTTGGGAGAGATAAATTTTATAATCCTGAAGTTATTTGGATTAGCTGCATAGAACCTTTTTGTAAATTATAATACTCTAAAGCACCTCATTTTTGTTTTTGAGCTAAGAAGAACTTATTGAACAAAAACACTGCATACTGTAGCTCATGGGAGGGTTGAACACCTCTGAATGGCGTGGTGCCAGTGACATCTTGAGCTGACTGTGCTGTCTTAAAGTAACAATCTAGAAAGACTTTTTAAGATTAAAATAATAAAATTTCGAGTATATAAAGCTCTTGCTACTTATCATTGTAACTACATTATTTTGCATCCAGTATTTGTAGGGTATCAACGAGGCCCAGCAGCACTGGTAATGAGTCAATAGATCCTAACAGTTATAAGTGCAGGATAAACATTTGTTAGCAAAGGAAGAGATACGTTTTAAACTAGAAGCATTTAGGCCCAAATGGAAAGTTACAGACCGCACAAAATTTTCTGAATAATTTCTGTGGAAAATAAATAAGGTTTGGAGCTCTACTGCCCTCTCTCCAGTTGTCAGCCAGTGGTGATGGCAAAATCGAAGGAGATTTTCTAAGGCATTTTTTCCTTCTTACAAATTCAAACCATATCATGTGAATTTCTAGGGTTTTTTTACTATAAAGCTATGGAACAGTCCCAAAGAGGTATGTACAGCCCAGCTTTGCTTTTCAAGCTTGGTATTACATGGCCTTCATTTGCATATTCATAGACTTATTCTCATAGAAATCTTATCCTGTATACATGACAAGATCTCCGTTCAATGAGGGAGGTGCAGTGTTTGAGAGATACAGATTAGGTATTAATTAGCTGGACACCAGAATTGCTATTAATCTCAGCTAAAGCTATTTCTGGCAGCTGGATTCAACTAAAAGAGCCATCTCCTAGGTCTCTGTGATGGGCACCTGTCCATGAGCATGCATTGGCCTCTTAATATATTTCACAGGGATAAAAGTCCTCATTGAGAAGCTCAGTGATTTATCTTAAGGAAAATATGCGTATGCTAAAAATAAGTTACCATGTTGTAATGTTACAAGAGAGAGAGTGTGGTCTCTATGAAAGATTATGCTACTGATGGTAAGTGCTAAGCAGACTCTGATATTTTTTTTTGATAGTTTTTTTTTTTTTGCAATGTCAAATTGAGGCATTCAGAAGGTGTCAGATTTAAAAAAAATAATTAAATTTAAGACATTATGTTGGTAGAACTTTATCCTTGATTTTGAATGCTGGATGAATGATTTGTCCCTTTCAAGCTTTTCTCTGTACTTCAAGTGTAGAGACAGGAATTTTTTTCTTAATGAAAGCTTAAATCCAAAGGACATAACCTGATTCCAGCTGCCAGGATTTTCAAACATGTGCAGGTAATAATTAAACTCCTTATGGTAAAGTGGCATGGTCAGTTACCACCAGACAAATAATAGAAATTCTAGTGTGACAAGGACAACAAAACTGTCATAAATAGCTATGCCTGTGGACATTTTAGTATTAGAAGGCCTGATTAAACACCCACTGAAGCTCACAGGAGTCATAAGATGGGACTAAAGGACTATGACTTTGTTCTTGGAGAACTGCTAACTTCAGTTTTCTTTCAGTGACTTCAGTGAAGTTGTACTGAAACAAAACTCCTGAAAGGGACTGTGTTCTGTAGCATTATTATCAAAGGAGAATTACATGAAAAATCGGTGAAAAAGAAGCATGTTAAATAGTTCTCAATAGAGGATTTGTCTAGTGCTTAGAATGGCATTACTTCCACTTATGACCTCTAGATAGTATAATAATGGAAACAACATCATGACTTTGAGGAAAGAAATGACCAACAAATAGGAAAACCAAGCTACTTCTGGCCCTACACTGTCAGGTTTTTGACTTAAGATGACATGAACAGGAACAAAACAAATAAACTGAGGGAAGCGAAGGGGCATTGGCAGTTATATCTTAGTCTAACCAAACAACATCTATTTCTTTATTCCCTGTAATAGCAAAGTAAGATTATTCTTCAGGTGGCAAGGATTCTCCATGGCTTTCAGTAGAATTATCATTGCTAGATTTTTCTTTAAAGTAAATTCAGGGACATCACAAAACTTGTGCATTTGAATTTGACGTTCTCAACCTTAAAAAGCTGAGGAACGGCAGTACATCTTCTTGAAACCTAAAGTTCTTCCCCTCATCTCAGCATATCCTTTTGGCTAGTTTAGGAGCTTTCTACTCAGTATTGTGCTTTTCACGAACCACTTCTTTTTGTTTTAAGGTGTCTGATGGTTCATGCGTTTATAAGGCTCTTGGCTATCCCACCATAAATACCAGTTGGTAGCACAATACCTAAACACCTGCTGCTTTTCTGAATCTAGCCTTAAATGTCTTAGTGTCGCAACTCCCAGCACAAGTCTTGCATACCTTTCTTGGTCCTTTCTAAGGCAAAAGCCCTCATTAATGTCAAATTAGAATTGGCTGCAGAGTTTTGCTCTTTATTATTTGTCAGATATTTCTTGACAGCCTGGAATTTGCATTAACCTCTGTTTGACCTTTCACCTCTGACAACCTCAAACTGGAAGTTTGTTAAAGGGTGCCAGTGTATCTTGCATATTAACAGCTATGTTAAACTGACTTTTTTAAAAGCATTTCAATAGCATTTGGCACCAAATAACTTTTTAATGGTGACAATTGTATGCTATTATCACTGGAATTATTGTTCCTGATCATATCAATTGGCATATCATTTGGCAATGTTTCTTGAATCCTCTCTGGAAAAAGCTACGGGTTCGATTATACCTGCACATTATATTTCAGGAATATTTAATGAAGTCACACATTTCTCAGAAGTAATCTTTTGGCATATTCAGGTCACACATACATTTTATGGGGCTATAGCTAAACACAAGAAAATGTGATGGATAGAATGGTACAATTTCTATAATATGTATTTTGGTGTTAGAAAGGAAGCTCTTCCTTCTTGACTAACACCTGTCTACTGTGAACTGTCGTGTACTACAACAGGAAAGAAGTATTTCCTCCTTCTGTTTATGAACTAGCTTGATCTTGGTCGGCACAGGTTGAGTACAAAGGACTACTGCTCTGTCTATTCTCTGGGATGTGGCTATGGCAAATAGTAGGGCGTAATTCATGGGTGCGTGGACAGTACAGAAAAATAAATGCAAAGAGTAGTTTTCTTTGAACACAGTATCACCTAATTCAACCCTTGCAGCTGTATATAGCAACAGCACCATCTTTGCACCGTTCTTGACTTGGCAAAATGCTCAGGCAGGGTCATGGTCTATCTGGGAGTATATTATTGTGTTTAGAACGCTAACAGTCTAACTGTGACAAATTTTAAATTTTAAGTATCGCTTCAGATAAAATACCTCTACATCCTATGCTGCTGTTTTCTCTGGAGGCAGTCATCATAGTTCTCAGATTCTTGTAAAATTTGAACTTGCTGTCTCTTTCTCAGACAAATTAGCAGTGATTACAACTGAGGAAAGACTGAAAGCCATGACATGGTAATTATTCTAAGAGATAATCAAGAAGCAGAACAGAAAAATATTACTGAAGGATGAAGACAGCAGGCTACATTGGAACTTAAAGCAAAAATGCTGAAACTCACATCCATATGTGGCTGTATTTTTGTGTGTTGCGTTATGCTATAGAAAGGGTAGTCATCTCACCAAATATCCATCACCTTTTTTTATCCCAGGAGGTCACACTCATAAGAATTTGAGCCAGGAGGGATTCTGAGAACTTGTCTTATTCCAACCGTTCCGTCATCTTTTCCTGAATCAGAATTGGCTGTATCTAAAGCATTCTCTCAAAAGTTCTCAAGTTTTTCTTGGAAACTTGCAATGATGAGTATCACATAGTATCCCTAGGCGATTTGTACCAACGTTCACTGCCCTAATTGTTAGAAAATGTGGCAAAATCCAATATAAATTCACCTTGCTGTACTTTAGTCCCCTTACGTCTACTCTGTACTTAATGGGCACAGAGAACAGCTTATTGACTTTTTCTTTGCCGTGGCAAATATGGAAAATTATTCTTGTGTTTTCCTTCAATCTTTTCCTTTATGAAGTTAGTCCTTAAAAGAAGTGACCAATCCAAAGAGAAGTTAATTCAAAATGATGGAGGATGTTCAGCCAGTTAACTTCAGGGCTTGATCTGATGCCGATTGAAGTGAATAAGAAAGTGATCTTGATTCACAGAAACTGCAGTTTTACCACATAAAGTGCCAATGCCCTCGTTCCTGCTGCAGCCAGACATGCAGATTGCTGGGCAGCACAGAGCTGGCTAAGCTTCTCAAATACATTAACGGTGCTAACTGTACCATGTCCCAGCCCCTGGCCAGCTGGACAAAGGGGATAGAACATTCATGCCATCCAGGATACCCAGATGGTGTTCTTTACTTTTTGTTCTCCATGCTTTTGCTATCTGCTTATCTACTTTCATGGTTGTGTTTGCCATCTATTTATTTGTGTATGTAAAATTAAATTTCCTTGTTTTCTCCTCCCCTTTTTATTTTCTCTAGTTGTTTTACATGGTGACATCTGTGGAATGCTGTGACTGTAATTACATGTTTAACATGCAAATTGAGGAGAAGACAGCAAAAAGCCAAGACAAACTTTGAAAAAAAGTCTTACAGTTTTTGTTAAAAATTCCTACAGTTTACTTTGCAATTTGACAGCATGGGTTGGTGTTCTTACTATCGTTTCACATTCTAAGAAAGCATGTACCTATGCTCACACATAAAAATAAGAAAACAATTTGAATATATAGGAAAGTACAGGCAACTCAGAATTCACTCCCTCAGTTGTGCATTTAGTACCTAATTCTATCTTAGAAACTTAATATTGTAATATTAAGAGTAATCATTCATGATCAAAGGAGAGAAGTTGAAAATATTTTCAAAATATTTAAGATTTAGTGTTAATTTTTAGTGAAAAGCTTATTTTTCAGTAAGTTTTATGTGTTGTCTAATGCACTTTATCTGGGAGATAAAGTGGGAGACAGCAGGAGTGGGTTTTTTGAAATGTCTGATCCAGTCTTATGATTTAATTCTATCTGGATGGTTTAAAATGTAATGACAAGTTGCATATGTGCTTGAAGCCTCTTGAGTTATACATATTACAGTTATTGAAATTATCACTTTATTTCTATTGTCTCAGAGCATTCTGGGGAGCTACTGGCAATCTTCTCCTTTCTAACCAAATTCACCTATGTCTCAGAAAGGGAAGGTTCTGTTCCTCTTCAGTGCCATGTTTAATCCCAGATAGGCCTTTACGGTTTTATGTTCACCTGTCTACAATAAAACAGCTGCATCACCCATATTTTATCAAGATTATTTTTGGGTATCAATTCATATATACGTGTGTATTCACACACATGCATACACATTTATATTGCACCAGATCAAAATATGTATTTATGTATGTATATTGCACTTGATAACTTACCCAGGTGAGTTGAAGTGCTCCTGAATACGATAGCCTGTGTGAGTGGAGCTGGCTACTGTGCATCTTATTACTGCTGCTTGCGTGTCACCTTAGTGCTGTCTCCCACATTATGCTATGTAGGCACTCTGAACTTAGCTGCAAGACTGTTAACATCAGTGGGCCAACTGGAGTTACTTTTTATCTCATGCCCTTCCTTGCCCTTTAACACACTCAATTTCAGTACCTTATTTTAGCATTCCTTTGTCATGGTCTGCAAACTTCAGAGTTTAGTTTTATGTGCACCATAGGAAGCAGAAAGACAACACGCTCTAAAGTTATCAGAAGGAAATTGCATCCTGTAAATGAGGTTGGGGTAGTTCTGCTAGCCTTTCTCTCCAGATAACCTTGGATATTCAGGAAGCATGCATATCTATAAATACTCCTTTTCATTTTTGATTATCAGTTCTTTATATTTGCATTTGCAATTACTGGGCAACTTCACATCTTCCATGCTGGCACAGCCTAGATTGACTAGGGTACCTCCATCCAACAGGAATAGAAACCCTGTATGTTGGCACACAGATAATGAAGTGGTATGGTAGAAACATCACTTGCATAATTATGCTTCAGTTTATGCTGAAGAAAAAGCAGGCATTTCCAGCTTAATTACTGCCCTTGTCTCTGAGAGGTCTGTTTCTTCCAAATTCTTTTTCTCTTAAGAAATTCAGCCACAATGTAATTAGGAGCTCAGAAAAACCAAGCAACGAAAAATGTAAGTGTTGGAGGATACGCAGGCAGCAAAAGCGCTTCATGAAGGTATGCAGCATGAAAACATTATACTTTCCCTTCCCCTCATGTGATCCAAATTCATGAATTTACTAGGACAACCCGGTGGTGTAAATAAGTGTTTCTTGTACTTTCACATTAGAAAATGAAATTCAGAGTTTAAGGGAGCAACTGGTTTACAGGTCATGAGTAATGCTTGCCAGACACGGATATTATCCACAGTGTGTTTCAGTATTAATAGAAAACTCTGCTTTTACTCATTTTTCAGTCATGGGACTTTGTCTAAGCCTATGGCATTCAATAGAAGATCAAATCCCATATAAGGCTAGAAATATAGTACAGTAAATATGTCTTATTTTTTATTGAAACATTGGTAGATCGTTTAAAAAGTGCACTCAGGCTGTTAGAGTCATGCTGAAATCCTTGAAGCATTCACATAGTGCAGTAATTGCACACATCTGATGCCAAGATTACAAAACTTTGATAAAAGCTGTAGCTTTGTTTTTGCTGTAGATATAGCATGCTCATTGCTGCAGTGAATCAAAACAAAGACTTCTGTAATACCTTTCCATGTTATATTTAAATCTTGTGCTCAGAGTCCAAAGAGTCATGTCAGCAGCAGAGCTAGTGAATTTATATTTGTATCTGGATAACCATCCCTTTAGGTTTATAAATGGTTCTCGTTTTTAAGAGCTGCTAAGTATGCAGCGCTTGCCTAAGCTATATGGACTTCCTCATTAGGCTGATGAACTTCAAAGCATTTGGGGTGCCTTCCAAGTATGAAGGGAGGACGCACACTGCATTTCAACTGAAGCGAAGGGTAAAAAGAACATTTTTTGGAACATAATGTTCAAAATCATTCATTTCAACTAAAAGAATATGTAATTTTTCCTCTAGCAAGCCACTCTTTCCTCTTGCCACTTCTGATCTATAAAATTAAGTTTTACTTGAGTGAAGGCCTTTATTGGCCTCATGTGTACAAGATTTTCCTCTGTGGAGGTCAGAATAGGTACGTAGCCTATGAATTAATTCTGGCCACATTTTACTGCAGAGGGTTATTTAGCAGTATTTTCTCAATTCTTTAATTTTCATGCCTCCAAGTTCTATTTTGCTATGGTTTAACCATAGTCTGTCCAAATCCTACTGGATATGTTTAAGTTAGGCTGGATATATGATTGGTTTAATTAGAGATAACTTGTAAAAGATGTTCCATAGAAAGCTTCTTATTTTCTGTTTTAATACATCTCAGCCTGAAGACAGATTATTTTATTGATTTTAGTATTAAGCAAATAAACCACAAATTCTACTTGGAGTCTTGAGTCTGGGAATAAGGCTTAATTCTTTGGCAAAAGGTGTACTGAATGGGCTGTAATGCAGTCGTCTTAAAGTCATTTCAGGTTTGAGTCCAAATACAACGTAGGACCTAGCACAGTATATTTCCACATGGTAAAATTCTGCACTGTGGTGAAGACAACTTAATATTTTTTTTTAATGACTTATAAGAAGCTGTGAGAGTAAGATTTTAAGATAAAGGTTGAAACTAATCACCTACTGAAGTTTAGTTTTCCTTTTCTCATGTATTATATCATGGAAAATGTTGCATAATCAGAAGTGAAGGAACCATAGTACACTTGGGTGCTGTTGGGGAGGGAGTCTTATAGAAGGTTCATAAAAGAACGGATACCCCTAGAATATCTGTGTGTTTTTTCCTTCCATTTCTATATGTTTAATGCAAGATTTGTATAAATAAAGGTTGAAGAGTTGGATACAAACCTGCTTTGTGGAGGTAGCGGATGTGTTCTGCCTTGAAACAGGGAATACTTGCCAGTGACGCTAGATTCCCCGCGGTCAGCTCCACAAAACTTGCTGGTACTGTACTTGGTACCTGTCCCTACCTGTAGGCTGGTCCCTGAGGATACCTGTCCCTTATAATCTAAGGCATGGGACAACCTATTTACCAGATCTCCCTTCTAATGATTTAACATGAGCTGTGTTGCTTATGTATGGAGGGAGAAGAGGAGGAGGGCTGCAAATAAGTGTCACTGCCTGGTGCTTGTTATGTATTATAATGAAGACTAACACTATTTCCTTTGAGGGATTGTTTTCTTATGGGATTTTCAGGTACTAAAGGTATTAAGCACGCCTGTGATTTTATGAATCAGGATGTTAAATTCATAGTCTGGACTTCCCACCTGAAAGAAGCTACAGCTTTTGAAGTCAGTGGTCTGACATGACATTTAATTTGCATTTCTTGACTTTGGGTTACATACTACCATGCAATGTGATGTGCTTGGACAGTACTTAACCCTGCGTGATAGGGAATCCTGACTTTGAGAACTGAAAAGCTAACATGAATTGAAGTTTGAAAAGGAAATTTTTGCAGGCAGTAGAAGCTGGCATTTTTTATTAACTTATTTTTTCACCCCCAAGAAGGGAGAAACAGGAAAAATGCATTTCATAAGTGTGCATGACTGCTTACAATTCTGGCAGTGGAGCACAGAGCCTACTGTCCCTCAGGTAAAATAATTTGCTTTCTTTGTGCCTACGGACATATTAAAAATGTAGCATTTTGCAAGACGACAGTGCAACGCATTACAGATGATATGCCACGTAGTTTGGTGAAATCATTTTATGTGATATGGCATGGCTTTATAGAGCTCAGTGGAGTATCAGCACTGCATAATAGTATGTCGGTGACATAAAGATGAGGGAGGAGTCATCCTCTGTCAAAGCACCGTGGTTTTTATAGAAGTCAAGTTTTAGGTGTGCTTGTCTGAGACACAGAAAGGCCAAGATGACAGAGAGAGGTGGTGTTCAGATGAAGTTGTACATGGGAAAGCCAGTTCCATATACAAGGAACTCATTTTTTTACTTATTCTTCTGCTCACTGTTACTTTTCCTGTTCAACTACTTGTGCTTCAGTTTTTGTGAACTGTTCCAGACTGAACTTGATGTTTATCACAAATCTAGTTGCTGTAACCATGAATAGCATGAGTATTATGCATTTCACAGATACACAACAAAGAAGTAGTCATCTCACAAAGTTTACTAGAAAAAAGTGGATCGTGACGAAAAGATGTGGGTTGTCCAAATGGTGCGATGTGCGCGTTAGTAGAGCAGTTATTACTCAGATTTTCCTAGGACAGGTGTCTAGGCTGAATAGGTGATTCATTATCAATTGAACAATCAGTGCTGCTGGTATTAGTGGTGCTGTATAGCATATAGGAAATCACTGACAATTTCTCTCTTGTGCTGATCAAATCAATTGGCATTCCAAAGGGAGGATAAATATTTCTGCATTTCCATACTATGTATTCTGCTCAAAAAGAAAGCTGAGCTGAGATAGTCTGATCATCATCTTCCAGTTATTCCTAATTTTCTCAAATCAAGGAATTCCTTTGGGATGCTTTAATCTAGCAGACAGAAGCAATAAAAGATTCCATTGCTGAACAAATTCAGGTAGGAAATAGGGCCCAAATCTTTAACAGTGACTGTATGAACAATTTACCAAAGTTCTGTATTACCTGCAATGATTTAATCAGTGATATTTCTAAAGCAGAAGTTAAAGTTCATCTATAAATCTCTATTGTTTGTGTTATGCTGTTGATCTAATAATACAATTACAGTGGTTCTATTTGGTCCTATAGGACCAATTTTTCTTATACTTTTTCCATTTTTAAGCAGGTAGTAAAAGTTGTTTTGTTCTTAATTTAAGCAAAGTTGGTTTGCCATGTTACACATGACTTCTTGTAGCAATGCTTTTTGGGATTTGTAGTTCCAGTGAGTGTCCATGATTTATGGAATAAAATCATGAATGAAAGTAGTAATAAAAGATACATTTTGACTAATTCACTGTAATTGGAACTCCCTTTAATCCTTCTGTATTGAGAAGCCTGATTTGCTAATTTCAGTAATTCCTGCTCACTTTCTCCCACCCCATCCCCAATGAAATTGCTTTAGAGAACATAGGAGAGATGAGTTATATAGGGTTTTTTTATGACATTCACACTGTTTAGTTTGAAATAATTTGCATGTAGCAATGCATTTTGCCCTGCTAAGAATGGTTTTGAGTTGCTGCTGTTGGAGATATCCCATCCTGAAGGATATGCAAAATTGTATCTTCAGTTTAACTACAGAGAAACACTAGGAGTATCTTTGAAATCAGACAGCTCTGCTAGTCCTGATAACAGTAAGTAGGGTTTTTGACAGAGGAAACAAAGCTGAGTTTTTCCTCTATGAATTTCCTCCATACGTGTTTCCTCTATGAATTCCTTCCAGTTTAAGTTGCAGAAAAATATGCATAAGTAAGCACAGAAGGTCTGTGTTTAAAATCCTGACATGAATGTATTATATTACCATTTTGAAAATTCCTCCCTTCCATCTACTCTGATTGTGCTAAGCACATTGGTGGGGATCTTGAGTGTGTCTGTAGATACTAGCAAGATGGCAGTGATACCAAACTGGTGTAACAGACTGAGACGGAGGAAATTGGGATTAAATACTTGGACCAGTACAGTGTCCTATTTGATTTGTGAAACAATACAGTCTACAATCTTCCTTAGTTTTGTTAAGGACTGACTTTAATTAACAAATTTAGCAATTATATAAACTGAAATGATGCATACAGAGAAGAGAACACCAGTGTTCTCAGTTCATGGGAGCATTCTCTGTATTACTTGCAGAATTGGGGCTCATTATGTTGTTTACCTCTGGAAATCATCCTTTCTGTATTCCTTTTTCTCAAGTGGCAGCTTCTCTATGACTGTGTTTCCTGGAGTATTAAGATATGAAAACATAATCCTGTAACAGTTGGGATTCAGTAGCTATACAGAAAAAGGAGAAAAAAAAAATCCTACTATGCTCAGAGAAAAGCCCAAACCCTATAATTAAGATAACGCTTCATTTGACAACTGAACAGGAGCCAGACTTTCAGTCATTTTGGAGCTGGTATATTTCCACCAATTATTTTAAATCTCTTCAGTTGCCAGATACTGTTGCTCTTCGGCTGTCTGGCAGGACATCAGTGATGCTGATCTATGATCCAACCAAATAGGAAGAATAAATTAACAGCAGTGTAACTGGTACATTCTCAATCCACCAGAATTAACCACAAGTGCAAATGAGATCAACATGAGATCATGATTGTGTCTGCAGAGTAGATCATGTTTAAGGTACTCTTTACTGAATGAAAATGTGGAAGGACTCCATGACGGTAAGACTAAACTGATTGTTTCTCATATTTTAAGATAAATATTTTTAGAAGTTATAAAATCTGTATTGTATTCATGCTATAAGTGCATACCTTGAGTTTTCCAACTCAGAGAGCAAGGTCTTCTGACCAAATTCCCAATTTGTGCTGAATTTGTACATATGGCTGCCATTTATTGTTGAACATATGAGACCAGGTATATCACACTTGGAAAATTGTTTGGAGTAGAAATCTTGCAGATTTTTCTGCAGCTGAAATAGTATTCTTGTAACCTGGATATGTGCTTGACAACTGTTGGTGGTTCTTCAAGTAAGCTTCTGTGCCAGGATATGAATTTCCCTGTAATAGCGCTTAGATTTGCTGATGTTAATGCTCAGCCCTCTTAAAAAAAAAAAAAAAAAAAATTCCTAAATTCTTCCCTCTTAATATCAAGGAAATTTCCCAGGAAATAAACCTCTGCTTGTTGCCCAGGGTGGTACTGGTGAGAGAGAGTAGAAGGGAGACTGAGAACCGTTCAAGTGCTTTGGTGAAATTCCGTTGTATATAACAAATTTTCACTTCTAAATATTCTCATACTGTTTGGTTTTGTTGCTTGATACATAGTTTCATTAGAAATTGTTTGTTTGGGTAAATTTCAAACACAAAAAGGAAGCCTACAGAGGGTGGAAGCAAAGACAGGTAGCCTGGGAGGAATACAGAGAAACTGTCCGAGCAGCCAGGGATCAGGTTAGGAAGGCTAAAGCCCTGATAAAATGAAATCTGGCCAGGGACATCAAGGGCACCAAGAAAAGCTTCTACAAGTATGTTGGTGATAAAAGAAAGACTAGGGAAAATGTGGGCCCTCTCCAGAATGAAACGGGAGACCTGGTTATTCGGGATATGGAGAAGGCTGAGGTACTCAATGGCTTTTTTGCCCTGGGTTTTACCAGCAAGTGCTCGAGCCTCACCACCCAAGCCGCAGAAGGCAAAGGCAGGGACTGGGAGAATGAAGAGCTGCCCACTGTAGGAGAAGATCAGGTTCGAGACCATCTAAGGAACCTGAAGGTGCACAAGTCCATGGGACCCAATGAAATCCATCCATGGGTCCTGAAGGAACTGGCAGATGAAGTTGCTAAGCCAATATCCATCGTTTTTGAAAAGTCGTGGCAGTCTGGTGAAGTTCCCGCTGACTGGAAAAGGGGAAACACAACCCCCATTTTTAAAAGGGGAAAAAAAGGAAGACCTGGAGAACTACAGGCCAGTCAGTCTCACCTCTGTGTCAGGGAAGGTCATGGAACAGATCCTCCTGGAAGCTATGCTAAGGCACRTGGAGGACAGGGAGGTGATTTGAGACAGCCAGCATGGCTTCACCAAGGGCAAGTCCTGCCTGACCAACCTAGTGGCCTTCTACGATGGAGTGACTACATCAGTGGACATGGGAAGAGCTACTGATGTCATCTATCTGGACCTCTGTAATGCCTTTGACACGGTCCCCCACAACATCCTTCTCTCTAAACTGGAGAGATGTGGATTTGATGGGTGGACTTTCCAGTGGGTGAGAAATTGGCTGGATGGATGCATCCAGAGGGTAGTGCTCAACGGCTCAATGTCCAGATGGAGATCGGTGACAAGTGGTGTCCCACAGGTATTGGGACCAGTACTGTTTGGTATCTTCATCAGTCATAGACAGTGGGATTGAGTGCACCCTCAGCAAGTTTGCAGATGACACCAAGCTGAGTGGTGCAGTTGACACACCTGATGCCATCCAGAGGGACCTGGACAAGCTTGAGAAGTGGGTCCGTGTGAACATCATGACGTTCAACAAGGCCAAGTGCAGGGTCCTGCACCTGGGTTGGGGCAACCCCTAGTATCAATACAGGCTGGGGGATGAAGGGATTTGGAGCAGCCCTGCTGAGAAGGACTTGGGGGTACTGGTGGATGAAAAGCTGGACATGAGCCGACAATGTGCGCTCGCAGACCAGAAGGCCAACCGTGTCCTGGGCTGCATCAAAAGCAGCGTGGCCAGCAGGTCGAGGGAGGGGATTCTGCCCCTCTGCTCTGCTCTGGTGAGACCCCACCTGCAGTCCTGTGTCCAGCTCTGGGGTCCTCAGCACAACAAAGACGTGGACCTGTTGGATCGGGTCCAGAGGAGGGCCACAAAAATGATCAGGGGGATGGAACGCCTCTGCTATGAATAAAGGCTGAGAGAGTTGGGGTTATTCAGCCTGGAGAAGAGAAGGCTCCGGGCAGACCTTATTTCGGCCTTGTACTTAAAGGGGGCTTAGAAGAAAGATGGGGACAAACTTTTTATCAGGGCCTGTTGCGACAGGACAAGGGGGAATGGTTTTAAACTAAAAGAGGGTAGATTTAGACTAGATAGAAGGAAGAAATTTTTCACAGTGAGGGTGGTGAAACACTGGCACAGGTTGCCCAGAGAGGTGGTAGATGCCTCATCCCTGGAAACATTCAAGGTCCTGTTGGACGGGGCTCTGAGCAACCTGATCTAGTTGAAGATGTCCCTGCTCCTTGCAGGGGGGTTGGACTAGATGACCTTTAAAGGTCCCTTGCAATCCAAACTATTCTAGGGTTCTATGATTCTATGATTTTTGAAATTGATGTGATAAATATTCGTAAATATAATCAGTGTCAAATGTTTTCTGTAATGGATTGCAAACTGATTTCATTGTCCATTGTTCTTCTTTCTTTGCTAGTAACTAATATGCCACATAAGCAGTGAGCTAGCTGACTGTGAATCATAAATATGAAGTCCTTAACATAAGCACATTTTGTCCTAATTTGTGAAGTTTTCTAGAGAAAAATGAAGTGCATATTTTTAAGCAGCATAACAATAAAAGCAGATGGAAATCTTATTATCTGCAGATTTTTAAAAGGAGCCCTATGTAGGAGCCTAATACAATTTCATGTAAAAGCACAATGTTTTGGTTTTTTATTTAAATGAAAGGGTTTGGTATGCCCAGAAGAAAACATTTCATTATGGCTTTGTCCTTTGCAGTCAAATAACTCCTCTCATCTAGGTTTTGTGTATTTAGTGTACTCTCATATTTTTTTTTGGTTGATTTTGGAGACATTGAGTCCTTCTTTTGATAATAAATGTTCTTACAAAGAAAACCTGAAAGTATCTTATTTTAAAACTTGATTTTTAAATATATGAATCATAATGTTCTTACTGATGGATGCTGAGAAAGTTGAGGTTGGAGTCATTGGCAATAAATACAGAGCTAGATCGTGTATGGAAAGACTTGTTGCTTCAATGTACGATTGTGTTGTCCTTTCCTGCATCCTTATTTGGAGTGGCATTGCCTTTCAAGCTAAATACGTTAAGTAGCACTCACTATAAAAACAAGTTTTCACAGCTCTGCTTTATGGTACTGGAAGGTTTATTTATATGTTGTATCTCAAAATCTTACATCTGAGGCTGGAGCCCTGCCATCTGTGGTTAACTGCGCGTTAAGGAGACTGCTGCCAATACAAGGGCACAAGAAGACAAGTAAGATGAGTTGGAAATTATCTGCTAGAAATAAGATAGAAGCACATCTCTGATATAACTGGAGCCTTGGATTAAAGGAGCATGTTAAGTTTCTGTTATTTGTTCTTTAATATTTCCCTACTTTTAGACCCTCTGTAGCTCTCAAAGGATGTTTGCCTACGTCCCCTTCCCACAGCCAAGTAATTGCCAAATAAATGGAGCTTTGCACTATTTTGGAGAGTTGGTTCACAGATTGAGCAGTGAAAAAAATACCTTCTAGCATTGGACATATCCTGATATATAGAGAAGATAAATAGTACGGTTTTACATCACTCTGAAGGTCAGCAGCAGTTGCATTCAAGTCAAGGAGATTGTGGCTGAAAGACACTGTAAGGACTGCCACTCTGCAGGGATTCCAACACGTTGTAAGTCTGTTAGTTTTAACTCTACAGAATCATACAGGCCTCTCATTTCAATGAGACGCTCAGAGCATCGTGTCATCCTATCAGCTGGCTGAAACATGGATCAGCTTTGTGCACATGTCTGAGCACTGTTTGTCATGAGATTCTGGTGAGACGTTGGTGGCTGATGAAGTTTGAAAAAGCACTGGGATTAGACCTCTCCCTGGAGGTATTTAAAAGACGTGTAGATGTGGCACTGCGGGACCTGGTTTAGTGGGCATGGTGGTGTTGAGTTGACGGTTGGACTTGATGATCTTAGAGGTCCTTTCCAACCTTAATGATTCTATGATTCTAGACATTTTCCAGTGCAGAGTCATAGCATTTCAGTGATGAGAGGATTTGCAGTAGTTTAATACATACATATATAGACTACGATGGCATATGTTTGATTTAGATTCCTGTTCAAAATGTGACGTGCAGAAATGCTTTAAGATATTTAAATCCATTCTGCATATTCTCTACCATATAGTAACTATTTTCATGGGTTGTTTCTATTTTTTTAGTATTTTTGGCAAAACCTCTGTGACTGCTGGTGGAAACATCCTAAGTTAATAAAACTGATACAGGAAACAGGAGACAAAAAGGCCAGTGGCTTGATCTGACAGAAGTTGTTTAAACACAGTGTTTAGTTACCATCTTAGTCATATGATTTTTGTGCTCAAATAAAATTTTAGTATACAGGTATGGCAGTTAATTCCATGTATTCACAAAACAAGGTGACCTGAGAAATCAAACAAAACATGGTTTATGATTTCCAACAGTGTCGGTATTTGTAGTATACATTCATTGTTTCTTGATTTCTTCCTCACAGGTGGTAGAAATTTGCTGGTAGAAACCAATAAGGTAGAAGTACTCTGATAGCTTAAAGAAAATAAATCACTGATAAGTAATGGAGCCTGTAGCATAGAAGAATTAATAGTTTAAAGAAGTTCTGCACATTGATGGGTTTGAAATTAACTATGGCAACCTATCAAACAGCTAGATAGTGGTGTTGATGGAGAACTGTAAATGTAGATGTTGGGAAAGGAGGAAAGGTTTTGAGCTTAAAATGATCCATTTGTATTTGAACCAAGATTATTAACATTTTCTGGTTGTGAGGGAGATGGGAAAAGACTTTTTAGTTTTGCCTGCAGATTAGTTTTTCAAATGAGAAAGGGCAAGTTTCATTAGAAATGATCTCCCCATGTTTCTGAAGATGAGGTACAGGAAAAGGCAATTTCTGGTTGACATTCATTTGGGTTTGCTTTTCTTATGTGCAGCAGTCACCTAAGCAGAGTTCTGGGAACGTGTATGGAAAATATATTAGTTTGTGACTCCCGTGCATTGAATTACTGCATGACCTCTCCTTTAGTTTTCCTGCTCTGCTGCAAAAGATATTGAACATCTGAGGATTTCTTCCCCCCCCCCCCCCTAAATTTACATGTCAATAAAACAGTATTATACACTGAGGAGCAACTAATGAACACAGAAGTTAATTAATCTTAAGATTACACGGAACTGAAATGTAATTTTAGAAACTGCTCTGTGTTTCCTGCATAATTCTATTATCCGGGGAAGAACAAAGAAGTCCTAGTACTTTTCTGCTTTAACATTTGATATCAGTGAGGAATAAGTTGTTTCCTCTCTTTAAGCAGCTAATTCCCAGCCGTACAGTCGCGCTGGTTCTTGGCGAAGAGCAGTGCTGCCACTATTCCATGCTGCCTGCTCTTAGTGAAAAGGCACAGAGTAGTAGTACTTATTTTCCTTCCTGCCGTGATCAGGACAGCAGCCGTGGCATCTCAGGGGCCACCGTTTCTGTGCCAGGAAGCAGAAGTGAGGTTTACGTGGCATGATAAACCCCTGCTGTGTTCCTGATGTGCCGTGGGGGATACGTGGTGTGTCCCCAAAGACCAGACACCTCCTCTTCCACATTACAGACAGGGGGATCTTCATTCCTGTGTGAACGAATAATGGCCGTGATACCTGCTTAGACAAAGTGGACTCTACCGTCGGTGCATACAGAGAAGCTGCTCTAGTGGGTGAATCGGAATAAGGTCTTAATCTGTGCCTCCCAGTTTCCCACAGGAGGGACTGGATTCCTAGATTTAGTTCCTTCAACTTGCATGGTAGAAAATAAAAAGTTGCATCATTCCTCCCTAGAAACAGCATGTGAAAGTCACCAAATAGAATTGCTTGCTCTAAGCGGTACAATCCTATCAAGTCCGTTGCATTATTTCAATTTCAGTAGTGAATTTCAGGTGTACAACTTATGTAAATGGAATGCGAGGAATACAAAGGCACAGCATGCTTTTTTGAAAAATAGCTTTACTTTTTCTGTGTAGAATAGATGATGCCCCCTATTAAAAATATTTGCCTGTGAAGTCTTCTGTGGGTGATGGTGAACAGGGACAAGAGATGAAGACTTTTTGCCAACTTGTTAGAAGCAAGCACACTAACAATAAACTATGTTTTTGGTTTTTTTAAACTACAACTTTTTAAGGAAGAAATGTAACAAAAAGCACAGACTTGTCATGTGGGAGGAGGTGTTTTCTTTTAGCTGAGAACTCTTATTTCCAAGGCTGTACATCAAGGGAGTTTTTGCTTCAAAGCTGTCTACACTGAGGAATACTAACATCTAATGAAAATGATAGTTAAAACCTCAACTATCGCATCATAAGTGAGTTGATATAATAATGCCTGCAACTGTTGCACATCGTCTTTGATTTATTTAACTTTTGATCTTTACCACCTGCTGGACCGGCATAGCTTTGTTCACCCTGTTTCTTGCTGAGATGTTTTTAAATTAACCAATATACCGAACAAAAATACATTAACAATCTATGCTTATCTTTATGTGATCATTATTAGGGCTCAATAAGAAAGGAAATGCATAATACCTGATCAGCTATCCAGAAAAAACTAGCCTCCCACAGAAGAAAGAGATCAATGCTACATTTTTAAATATAACAAATTCCTGTCATTTAAAGATTGCAATTTGTTATGCGGCATGCTGGCTGTGCTACAAATTTCCCTGTGTTTTACTTAAAGACCTGATGATGTATGCTGTTCTTATTTTAACACAGTTATTTGCATAGCTGGGCAAATAGTATTTTGAAATGCTGTTGTTTTCTAGCTTTGAAAATAGATTTTATAAATATAAATTTGAAAGTGATTGTATGTTTTGAGCTTGCTGAAGATTGGGTTTGAACATACAAAATACGGATAGCTTCCATATTGGTACCTGTATTTCTTCTTAGCCAAGTATTGTATCAGTTCAGTTTATCGTACCAAATAATATATGGGAGTGGGCAGAAACCTATAGGGGTTTTCTGGTTAGAAATAAGAGAAAAATCCAAAGTCATCCTGATGATATACAGAATCTACAGGTTTATGTCACTACTTATTGAGAAAATAAGTATAGTTTTATGTTTTTGGAAACGAAGTGATGGTGGAACGTTTACTGTTTTGTACGCCGCAAAATAATTTCTCTAACCAACTCTTATAGAATGTCCTTCTAAATAATATTTTTATTAAGTTTTCTTCCACTGGAAAGCGGAGGCACTCTGACAATCATTTTTGCTCCCGTTGCAGTAAATCTGGAGGAATACCCTCTTCCACAGTGCACACCTGTGCGCATGCGGGTGTGAATGATGAAAGGAAGACTTATTTCCACAGTGGTAAACTCCTAGGTGTTTTCTCCCAACACAGCTGGTTTTTACCATGACAAAATATTTGTCTTGTTGAGGAAAACAAGGCTTAGATTAGATTCTTAAATACTGACTTCCAAAAAGAGTAACATATGTGCATTCGCAGTATTTGTTAGTTTAACAGAAGTCAGTTAATATTCTGTTAAAAAGAAGCAATGTGAGACAGTAGTAGAACAGAATCCAGAGACTATTTTAATTGTAATTATTTTCACTAATCTTATTCCAAGCATTGAACTTATTCCCAGAAAGTTTGTGACACTTGTTTCCTTTCTTTCATTCTCGTGGTCTCACCCTATTAAAATGCATTTATCTGAGTTTTCTTAAACAAAAAAAAGGAAGAAAAAAAAAAAAAAAAACACCCAAAACAAGCAAACCCTTGAGAATGAAAGCTGGGTTTCCAGAGCTTTTAGAATTACTTTGGTAGTCTTTATGTAAATCACATATGTTATCCATTTACTGGATTAACATAACAATACAGGAAATCCTTCAGGGTACTAGTATATTTTGAACGCATCTGCCATCTGAGACAGTCAGTAGATACAGAAATTAGTTTGATTTCTGGAGTTGTACACTGAAGATTAGCGGAGTCCTACCAGCTGAGCTCAATGTGACGTGTTTCACTCCGTTTGCCTTTGTAAATCTTCAGGTGATTACAGAAGAACTTCTCACAGTCATAAGATACCAGCTTGTTCTATCCTGGGCTGCCTGTTTAGGAAGGTAGCAACTGGAACACTTAAGCAGCCAAATCTCAGCCCAGGCGGGGGCTCAATCTACCCCCAGCTAGGGGGAAGATTTTTATTTTCTTAGGATATTAGGCAAAGGGCCGCTAAGATGATTAAGGGATGGGAGCACCTCACATACAAGGAAAGGCCGAGAGAGCTGGGACTGTTTATGCTGGAGAAGAGAAGGCTCGGGGGGATCCCATGAATATGTGGAAATACCTGAAGGGAAGGTGAAAGAAAATGGAGCGGACTCTTTTCGGTGGTGTCCAGTGACAGGACAAGAGTCAATGGGCACAAACTGAAAAACAGGAACATAAAAAATTAATTTTTTTACTGGGGATGACTGAGCACTGAAGACTACTTAAAACAATACGTTTAAAATGTCGTTGTGAGAATAAAGTACCTCATCGTTAAGGCAATGAGGCAATGGTCCACTAGCAACTTTTTTGACACTCTTCTGTTTCCCTTACCCAGGGAACTCCACTGCCATGCCGTGCAGTAGTACAGCGTAGTGAGGTGGTCCAGCCTGACTCAGTTTATCACGGAGGCGTGTAGCTTCATCTGACCGCTGATTAAGCAGACCTCTTAGCAGGGCTGAGTAGACTGTGAAGAGAGTTTAGTTCACCTATCTACACTGCAAGTTTTATTCAAGATTCCCCTAATTTAAATAAACAGGAGCAGATGCTTAGATGTTGCGGACTGTGATGATACTCACTGGATTCATTGGTTGGTCTTTCGTTTAGGTGTGGATTTGAACGCTGCACTGTTACGCACAGTATGACTGGTCCAGTCCAGTGAAAATGTATTAAAGAAAAGCTTCTCAAGAACTTGAGAATTTGACATGACAATAATTGTTGTCTGTACAACGATCTGAGAAATGAGTTAGCAATTTGAGACCTAACCATTACGTAATTATAACAGGAATTGTTTAAATTATGTAGGGATATGTTTAGTCAAGTAAAAGGATTCTTTAGAAATACCAGGTACTTGATCTGTTTCACTATCAAGTTATTTTTCAGTTTGAAAAAACTTACGCTATTTTTCCATAAGTATGTATTGTTTCAGAAACAGATTAAAGGGAGTCAGTTCATCAACTATAAATACCTCATTTATTTGAAGTAATTATGTGAAAAATTTCTTCCAGGAAGAATATTTAATATAAAATGAGTCAGTAGTATGTCCTAATGTTTCTGCATAAATGAGGCTTTGTCTCAATAAATTAGAGCCTGTAAAGCCATAATCTTAATAAACTTCACAAATTACTTTGCTAGTGACTGTTAAAACTGGAAGCATTATCCACTCTAGAGGGAAATAACTGTTCATACTTGTTTATTTCTGAATATCACAGTAATTGTAAGGTATTCTTTTTGATGTAATCCATTATACAGTTGTATTTAATAAGAGATATCAGCCATTTTGTGTTATAATTTAATGACTTTGGAAACCAGATATTCAGTCATCAAACATTATTAAATGAATTCACTCAGAAACATGCAAATAATTACTAGAAAGAAATGAAGAATATAGTGGGTTTATTTTTGGTTTTTGGAAGTTATTCCCTGCTAAGCAAGGTTCTCTACTATTCCCGAATAGGAGCTTGCTATGTGCATGGCCTATTGAAATAAATGAGTTCCCATGCCCATTCAACAAATCACTTATACATTGGTGTAATATTAAGTTTATTAACCGGTCCTTTTAAATCACTGTAATAAAGTACAACTTTCATTCATTTTAGTTATGGGGGGCTAAGTACTGAACAGCAGATCTGAATCATGATTTGGTGGCTTTTGCCTTTTCTTCCCACCCAGAGCTTTTGACTTCTGTATTACCCTAACTTATTCCCTAGACCCAGACTGCAAAACCAGTAGAAACTCTGCTTCTCCTGTACATCCATCTGCAACTTTTACTTTTGTAGGCTTGCTTTCCAATTGACTAACTCTGGCAAGTTTTATGAACATAAATCATGTTTAAAAAATGGGCTTATTTTTGTTTAAATTATGATATAAATATGGTTAACATGTAAGTTTGTGAATACAATTAATTGTTTCATAAATATGGCTAGGAATTCTATAACATAGTTATAGTCTTATATATAGCTATAGTTCATAGTCAACAAGGCATTTCCTAAGAGGATTTCAAAATGTGTAAATCAACTCTTTTGGTGTAAAGAGTGGTGTAAGGAAAATTAGTCATTGGATGTGTTTCTGGCGAGTTCCTGAAGGCATTCATATGAAGCTCTGTGTTTTTATTTTCATCGATGATTTTTGGAGTAAGTGTACAAAGAATGCTTATTAAATTTGTCATTTAGAGATAGTAAGAATTAAAATTATATTGGTTACAGTACAGTGATACAGTTTTCGGAATTGTATGCAGAGGAGAGCCCATTCAGAAAGTCTTTTAGATCTATGCCTAGGATCTAAAAATGCAGGAATACTCCATGGCATGGAATAGATTATTTTGAAAACTGATGAATCTGCCAAGTATTTCATGGTCATAGTATGCAAGGTATTAGTTGTGAGTTAAACTGTAGGATGATGTGCTAGAATGAATTGATGTAATTCTTCTATAGGTAAACAGGGGAAGGGGAAGTAAACCCAAAGTGTTTTGAGAGAGAAGTTTTGCATTTTTTCCTCTGATGTTCCTACTTGTTAAGGATTTGATGGTAAATAAAGAGCCACAAAAAATACTTGAAAAAGAAGAACTTGCAGGAGATTTTAAGATCTCCATTTCTTAAGCTTATCAGAAAGCGGATTAAAATGAAGCTTTTTTACGGTGCATGAGAAACTTGATGAAAAAAATGCTTCGCTCTAAAGGGCTCTTTAATTCTACAAGGAAAGATGCATTCAAATGGGAAATTTGAATTTTTAAATAGCTTTGAGGGTAATAAACATTTGGAACAAAATAACAAAGGACAAAATGGATTCTTCATTCCTTGTGGTATGTAAGACAAAACTGAATGCCTTTCCAGAAGATGTCCTAACCAAAGTTAAACAATTAGGCGGAATGCAGAGGTAGCTAAGCTTGTAATATTCTGGAATTCATTATAAGTGTTCTAGTAGTTCCTGTGGATTTGAATTTGACAAGTCTATAAATTACCATTGTAGTTCATGAAGCCTAAACTCCTTCACAAGTACCTTGATTAGCAGAAACAAAGGGAAGAGATATCAGAAAGACAAGCAAGGATGGGACAGTGGAACAAAGGAAGATCTTAAAAATGATATCTGTATCAGCACATGGAGATACTAAGAAAGCAATTTTGGAATTACATTGCACTGTTTAGAGCTTAACTGTAGTAGCTTCCTGAAGAGAAAAACAACACCATCTAACCCAGCCTTTTGCCAGTGTAGTCTTGTTCTCCACATTACTGCATGTTTTCTAGTCCTTTGTCTTGTATTGTAATGGATCGTAAAAATGAAGGATGTCCAGATAATCGTTGGTACCTCATCTATTACAGTATCATTGGGCTGAAAATTACCCTTCAGTGGTGGGTGATTGTGCTATTAAATGGAGAGGCTTTGTATTATAATGAAAGTTAATTATTAGTAAGGCTGTGAGAGAATTGCCAGAGTAAATTTCTAAAATACCCTGTGCTGCAATTGAACATTTTCAAATATCTCAATATTTCTGTGTGAAAGGGATCATTAATTCCCCATCTGTAGGATAAGTGGACTGCTCAGGGCTGTGAAAAATCCAGAAGCTATCTGTGATGAGAAGTGATTTCAGGTTTTACCTCCAAGTTTACCTTTCAGGGCCAAGGATTTGGTGTGTAGGGACATGGAAGATTCTTGAAGCCCCTGGTCTATGTCCAGAAAGTGACACCGAAGACTTGGAATAGGTGAGTTTGCATTAAATTCTGTGGGTATGTGAAATAAAATAATACTTTTCATCAGAGTGACTAGTGGGAGGGGGTCCAGCCACGATCTGTGAAGGGAATATCAGCCTTTTGCTTCCTAAAAGTTTTTCATGTGAATCAGGCTCTTGAACATCAGGGCTCCTAGAGTGTATGCCATGGAAATGTTACTCCCTATGTCTTGGACTAGAGTCTGGGATTAATGGCGGAGGTTTTGCCTGGCTTGTCCTCTCACTTCAGTGGTTTGCCAAATTGTTGTTTCTTTTGGGGTTGTTCTGCATATTATTAGAGCTAAACAGTATTTTTTTGAAAGCTAGCTTGGGTAGAAGGTGCATAAACTCTTGCTTCTTTGAACATGAAAGATTCAAATGGGAAACAGCTTGCAAATTTAAACCTCTTTCCAAACAGCATTTTACTCAGTGTTCACTTGAATTCTGTGAGGGGCAAGCCATCAGTGTGTTTTGGCCATGCTATTGCTTCCTTGCTGTTTTCTGTTTCTGCTCCTGTTTTTTTCTGCTGCTGCTTTTTCACACGAGCAGCTACAATCAGATTAAATCCTGTAATTAATCCTGTCTGCAATTAATTCAATAAGCCTCCTCCATTTAAAGCTTCTCAAGTATTTTGTGGCAAATTATTTTTTTATGGCAAAAGTCCCTTTTTTTTTTTTTACATTGAAAAAGTCTTTAAGAGGGTTTATTTTTACTTTTTCTATACAAAGCTTTTTTTTTCCTCTTTCTCTGAGTAAGACTTGAGTATTTGTAACAACCTTGTGAAACTGAGGTTATTTATAAAATACTATGCATATGAAATGATAATCTTTTAAAATTTTAAATAGCTAGGTAGTATTTTAAATCCAGATTAGAACACTTTGCAAAGCTGTTATGGCCAGCTGACTTAGATGTGGTGCTGACCTTGTGTTCTTTTTCTGAGTCTTTCAATCTGCAGCTACAGGGAGAATATACCATGAGCTGTTGGAAATTGATATTCTCTTATTACTATAAAAAATACAGCAGAGAAAATTGTAACTTAAAAAAAATTGATAAGTGAAAAGATCCTAATTTGGAAACTACATTTTTTTTTCAAAATTACTCTTTAATAATATCTCCAAAAACCAGCCCAGAAGTGTATAAAATACGTAATCCTAGCTTTTAGAAGCATTACCTAATCAAGACTGCAGCTAATGAATTGTGAGGCCATTTCAGGGGAGGTTATTTTGTGAATATAGACTAGAACTAAACTTGAAAAAAGTGTAAAGCAGATATGATAAAAAGTTGCATGAACTTATTATTCAGCTTCCAACTGTCATAAAGAAGTTGTAGTCCTGTTGGTTAAGAACACTCTGTGTGACTATGGATTTGATATAAAAACGATTTCACTTATGTTGGTTTATCCAGTCTCTCTTTTTTGATGAGCTCTTTTACTGGCTTGGATCAACTTTATCTATTGAAGTTTTCTTTACTCCAGCTATCTTTTAAAGTAAATAGATTTTTTTTTTTGACATCTTAATCTATTAGCTTCCTTATCTTGTGAATTTTTACAGATTGTGGTCATGCCTGGTTTACAATTTTGAGAGTTGTCTTAAAAGCAAAACCTTCTATATGAACGTATTGTGAATGAGAAACTTAGCAGGCATGGTCTCTGAATAGGATTGGGAATGCAGGATTGTAGGCAAGCTAGCTACTTTTCAAAACTCTCCCGTCATCATCCGAGAGCCAAAAAAGCTGAAGGCAGGGAATTCCACTATTACCATATTTTCTTCTTAAGTAGCATTTACCTTTATTATGAAGATAGAAGTGAAAGGTTGAAACCATGCTATTTATTTATCAAATCAATTTTATATAGGGGGAACAAACAAAATCAGTATTTTATCATAATGGATATAAAGAATCTTAAGACCATGCTGCATGTGTGTGATGTCTCTTTTGATAAAGAATTAGGCACCAGAAACAAAGGAGATACAGAAACTTAACCAGTTTGTGTTTTTCATTTCTTAAGCACCTGAACAGGTAGACTCCTTTAAATACTTGTAGAGTTGATGAACACAGTTGCAGCTAAGAGGTGAAGAGCTATAGTAGTTTAATAGCTTATTACCATCTCATGGAGGCATGATACCTGTCTGAGTGCTCCTTATCTACTACATTTCCAAGTCAGGCAGATCAGCTGCCTTTGCTGTTGGCAATTTGTGTATACTGTCTAAGGGCAGAATCCCAAATAGGATTTAAACTGCATCATTCTGCTACTAGTTATTAGGGGGTGTGAATTCAGTATGGGGTTATTCATATACTGCAAAGACAAGTTTCCCCTTAGAAGTGAACACTAAAAAGTTATGCTAGGACTTCTAAACTGTATTTTCATGAACAGATACTCAAGTGAGCATATCCTAATGTAAAGTGGGATTCCCAAACTGCCAAGTTTCCAACCTGGAGACAGACTGGAATAGGGTTTCTCTGGAGTTCCCAAACCTGGGATAAGTGACACCACAGTTGTGGACTCCAGAGCACAGACTAAGCTAATGGTATATCAGTAAATTGTTGATCAAGATTCATTTTTTCTCCAATTACTTTGGTTTTGGATAATTAAAAAAAAAAATCCGGTAAACTGTTCCTTTTCACACAGCTCATGACCGTCTCTGAGCTTGAGAAAGGATTTTTTTTTTTTTTTTAAATATTTTTTTGACATTTAGATTTTTATTATTTTTCCACATCAGCAATATTGATAATAAACTGTATTTTGTTTTTCACTTTGAAATTCTAATTTGAAGTCCTTCAAGAACTATGGCAAACCTACCAGCAGGTGAAAGAGTAGTTTTCAATGTTGAAGAGTGCAATTTGGCACCCACTTTGCATTTAGAGCCAATGACAAAGACAAACATTTCCCACTTAAATCACAATCTTAGGAGGAGAATTTTTATTAGATGAAATGAGACATAGGCTTCCATATTCTTCTGTCAAATTTTAAAAATAGGACTTAAACTTCTCATTTAATTAGGTGATACTTCGCCCCCTTACACTCTTTAAATCTTGTCCTTTACATTTATGACAGGTACAGATATATTATGGCATTTAATTATAGGCAAACAGACCATTTCCTGCCATAGTCATAATGGCACAGAATAGTTGATGTGGAAATTAATGACAACGACAGATACGTTGTTTCTTGTTACTTTATTAGTAAAGGAACGTATTACTTCAAAGATTGTTCTACACTTGAGGAATATGCAGTACAAAATGCTGGAGCAGTCATGACATCCAAGTGAGAATGTGAAGATTTACCCTGGCATATGGTGATAGAAAGAAGGCGATATGTTTTGACAGATATCATAATTTGACAGTTAAAATAAATACACCAACTGTTAGACAAAAACGGTATGGTTGATGAAAAGTACGTACTGTGTTCTTTTCCTGTAGTTTCTCTGTTTGAAGAACATATAAACATTTATGACATTGGTAATCTGGAACATCTGTAGATTCTTTGAGTGAGAACCAGTGACATTGTATCTCACATTAGAGATGCATTTTCTTAAATTAATGATTTTATTTCCAGAAAGAATACTGCAGCATTCCAAAGTAGAAACTTAACAGCGTATTACTCACAAGTGAATTGTGACGGTTACCACAAAGGAATAGAAAGACAGAACCACAGAAAGATCTTCCAGGTCCAAGAGCAAACAAAAATGTTTGGTCCTTTCTTTTCTGTGCCTTTGGTTATAGGCAAAGGAGAAGGGGTCCACAGGAGGGCTGAAAGCACTCCAGTCTTCAAAAGAAGTTAGTTATATATGTAACTGCAAAAGTCCTGAAAATTGTCTCATAAGGGTCAAACCACCAAGATGCTCAAGTCTTTTCATTAAGATACAACATTGTGTTGGAACTCCTGGGTCTACCTCCAGGAGAAGGGCTGCATTGGTCTGCTGCAGGTACAGCCTTTCGCAGCTGGAGCCGGAGACCTCGGGAGCAGTGCCGTGGGCAGGGCCCCCGGGCGCGGGCTGCGCTCTGCGGGGCAGAGGCCGTGCTGCCGTCAGTGCTGCGGTCAGTACTCGCTTGGATGTCTCTTGCTTAGCCCTCTGTACGTGTTGTTGGAGTTCAGGAGCTTCATGGAGAAATACCTTTCATGTGCAGACATGTTATTAAATGGTTGTCGTGGTTTAACCCCAGGCGGCAACTCGGCCCCACCCAGCCGCTCGCTCACTTCCCCCCACGGTGGGATGGGGGAGAGAATCGGAAGGGTAAAAGTGAGAAAACTCGTGGGTTGAGATAAAGACAGTTTAATGGGGAAAAGTAATGGAAGCAAAGCAAACCAAGGAATTCCTTCCCTGCTTCCCACGGGCAGGCAGGTGTTCAGCCATCCCCAGGACAGCCGGGCTCCATCACGCCTAACGGTGACTTGGGAAGACAAACGCCATCACTCCCAACGTCCCCCCTCCCTCCCTCTTCCCCCAGCTCTATATGCTGAGCATGAGCCATATGGTGGGGGATATCCCTGGGGTCATTGGGGTCAGCTGTCCCGGCTGGGTCCCCTCCCAACTCCTTGTGCCCCCCCAGCCTGCTCGCTGGTGGGGTGGGGTGAGGAGCAGAAAAGGCCTCGGCTCTGTGTGAGCCCTGCTCAGCAGTAAGGAAAACATCCCTGGGTTATCAACACTGTTTTCAGCACAAATCCAAAACATAGCCCCATCCTAGCTGCTATGGAAAAAATTAACTCTATCCCAGCCAAAACCAGAACAATGGTACAAATTACTGCTTGGCTTTATTAAATGTGTTGATTTATTCAAACTGAGGATCTGACTCATAACATCTGTTTTGTTCATCTCTGTTATTCCTCTGCATTACAATATTCCTATTTATTTTGTAAAAAATTTTGGAATAGTTTGTAAGGAAACACAGGAAGTCAACCTTCTGTTAGATGCAACATTTTTCCTTAGAAAAGCTAAAAATTGGCATGTACAGTGGCCAGCTGCTACTGTACTTTGATGGATACTGTGCTTTTCTGCCTGGAAAAAGATCTGAATATGTTAATATATTAAATGTAGCATAATACAACTTCCTTTTATTTGGTTCCTTGTTGCTGTACAGTTCTTATCAATATAAAGATGATTCTTAAATCTGTGTTATTATAGAAATGAGATAATTATAAGTCTGCTAGTCTCAAATTTAAATTTGCCCCAGGGCTTATCTCTATTTTCTGTTACCAAATGTAACTAGACTGCAATGTATTTTGAAAGTTTCTGAGGACTTCTCTATCAGAAGCTTAACCTCTCTGTCCGGTATATGTCAGTATGTTTTTTCATTACATCAGAGAATTATCCGGAAGCTTAAATAATTGTGGCTGGACCATTTTCCAGACCTGAGTCTGATCTATTTAGTTTCTTTTTGTGTGTGAGCTGTTCCATAACTTTGATCATCCTTTCCTGTTCTCTGTATTTTTTCAGTTCTGATGTTTCCCTCCACTGAAGGAAGGAAGAGGGATATAACTGGGATATAACCACCCACAGTATTTAGGTTGTAAGCTTATCATGGATTTGTTGGGTAGCACGATAATGGTTTCCTTACTAACTTCAGTGGCATCACTGTGTCTGAAAACCCTTTAAAATGAAATTTCTAGGAGTTTTTTAAATTAATCTTGTGGGTTTCCCCCTCCCTAAACTTCATGTCTGATCTGTCCCTCTAAAAAAATTGGAAAATTTGTAATTTTCCATGGAATGGAAGGTGTTAAAAGTCTATGAAAAAGTAAATATGGCAAGGTTACCAGAGTTTAGCAGTACTAACTGCAAATGAGTATCAGCACTGTAAGATCTTGGTGCCTATTTCTTCCTTTTTTAATTACTAGTCAATGAAGGCCATGTTCTTGAACTAAAATGTAGGGGGAAAAAATCAAATATGACTCAGAAAGTCTCTGGCTTTTCCAAGCTTTTTAATTTCCCTAACTAGAATAGATGAAATTACTGCAACAATCGAGATTTCTCCTTGGAAAATCATTTAATGTTATGTTTTTGCCAAAGATTCTTCAAGAAATCTGGACAGATCAGCACTGGTAGAGCACAGGTTTGGAATTGTGGAGAACATTTTTCAGTTGTATAAAATTCATGTAAATTTTAATTTAAAAAAGTGCATGATATCATTATCTGCACACTATGCTTCTGCATTGTGTTATATAGAAAAGATTTTCTGCATCACTGTACCGTTTGCAGTATGCAAATGCAGAAGCCTCGTTTTAATAAGAGACTGACTGATGCAATATTTGGCTAGGTTCATTGCAGTTATTTCTGTTTTGTTTAAAAAGTATTTATAACTATATTTAAAAAAACAAACCCAAAACAGAGCAAAGCCAGTATCAGCCTGCTTAAACTCCAGGTCCCTGAGCCTAGTGTCTTCTATCGGGTAGTTACCTGTGAGCGCCCAGGGCCGACCGATAGAAACCTGCGGTCGCTGGAATGCAGGCCAAACAAATACTTGTCCCTTTGCATCTACTCATGATTTATAAACAAATTCAAGGCCTTACCAGCTTGGAAGATGTCTCAGATAATTTGCTGAAACATGAGAAGGTGAAGTTGGCTTGTGTTTACTGGGTGGTGTAATCCTTTTGTTTAGAGTTAGATGCATTCTTTAGCTTTGGAAAAATTATCATAATAATTCTGATTCTTAGGTTCCAAAGGAGCTAAATCATTGACAGAAAGCAAAATCTTTATCCTGTCTATTTTTGAATCTATGAACATATAATTCTCAGCATCCTAGAATCTTCTTTTCATCATTACTGTATGTAGGGTAGAGCAATAGGAAATCCTGACTGACAGGCTAAAGGTTAAGGGGTATATGTAATCCCTGAAATGCAGAAATATTTAGCAATATTGAAAAACCTGCTTGATACAAGGCATTAACAAAATGCATTGTGAAAGCTTGGCACCCAAATTAATGTGACTGCCAATGTCAAACCAAAAACTTTGCTAGCAAAACAATTTGTCCAGTGCTAAGCAGACACCATCATGGCAGATTGAATGTACATTCATACAGGGATACCATCTGTTCGTAATGGCTTTTGAAGAATAGCAGATGAAAATGCACTGAAGACATGAAAGTGCAAGACTGAACATCAGTGGAAACGGGACACAGTGCATACAACGCAGTGGTGGAATAGGCCAGCTAATATAGGCAATAGAGCTGAAGACACTGGCGCAGAGAATGTGTGAGGGTACTCCTGAAAAATAAAATAGTCTTGGGGCAGTGAGAGAGAACCACCATGAATAATTATGACTACCAGTTGTCCTTGACTGAGAAGGACTGTCGTTAGAATGCTAGAATATTGGAAGGAGCATCGTCTCTTCCACGCTAGAGAGGTGGTCCCATATAGGATGAGTCTGTCATGGTCTTAGATTCCTAGCTGAAGTTCTTTGATCGTTTTCTGCAAAACTCACACTTTTTGCTCTGGTGGTCCCTGTTTCAATCCTGGGGGTGTCAGCCAAATTTGCAGTCATACAAAATGAATTATTGTTCGTTTCAAGGTCTGTAGCCTCTGGTGCTTAAGATCATGCTAATCAAAGGAATGATGTATGAATACAGAATTCTCTATATTCTACAGAATTCTCTATTCTATATGAATATTGAATAATATTCTATATTCCCTGGTAGGAATGTGTTACAGGTCAATTTTTATGCCTTAGCGCAGAGATAAGCCAACATCAGCACTGCAATAGCCAATTTTCAAGTCCTCTTTCCTTGGGAATAAATTCCAAAGTTTAGAGTCAAGTAATTTGTATGCTGCAAGGATGGAGTCCTCTGAAAGGGAGGCTCCTGGGGCCAGCTTGTAGGAAGCACTAAGCAGAGGATATATCTGAACTCCTTTCCTCTCTGGAATGCAGGTGCCTAGGCTGAGCAGAAAACTCTTTCCGCTGAAGATCCAGATGTTGGAGTCCTGTCCTGAAGATCTACCGCTCTTTGAGCAGGACTCACTGGTTTTGGATGGTGACAGGGCATCATAATGGCAGCCTTGTGCCCAGCAGTTCTGCTCTGAGGGAGTCTGAGTGTGCCTCCTTCCCCTCAAGTGCAGCCAGCTGTGCCTTGTAAAGCGCTGTGGGTACGTCCGAGGGGCAGGCAGGGCTGCAAATCCTGTTGGGGATTGTAGAGGTGGGTGCTTTGAGTACTCGTACAGGAGTGGGTTGTTGAAAGATTTAGTTGCAGTTTTACCTCACCTGATTTTCCAGTAGAGTCTAGGCAAATGTTGATAGCCTGGTTATTCTAGCTGGGTGGGGTTAGGCAGTTACTTAAGAAGGAGCTCTTCTATCAGGAGTGGGAAATAGGACATTTAAGCCAGGATTCAGCAGGTATATGCTAACCCTGCATAAGGTGTCTCAGCCTCAGGCATGAGAAGCTTTGATTTAGACAACTGAATTTTGTGCAAAAAATCCAGCTACGTCTGGTCTAGGTACCTTGTGGTTCTGACCTGAGAAGTCTAGAATAGCCCTGAAGCACCCCAGGGTTTTTTTGTAATCTATTAAACAGAATATATAGGTAGATGATACCATATGTCACCTCCTCAAGCTGGAAAAGACCGCAAAAGCAAAGAACTTCTTTATTCTTTTCCTGTTTCTTGTTAAATGTATAGGATTGGATTCTCATCTCACATCAGTTGTAAGTGTATTAGTATATTTACTTCTGTTTTGTGTATCTGAATATCAAATCCGTATGTCTCTAATACTTTCAGTTTGTTTGGATCCTTTACCTAAGACAGTAATTTAGATACATTTTTCCTAGCAAAAGTAAACAGGTGAGGGTTTTTATGATTCAAAAATATTAATAGTTTATGAAGAATATAAATAACTTACCTAGCCCACTTTTCATACCAGTCTTTTTTCTGCATCATTTTTTTAAGTGGTTCTTTATTTGTGACCTAATATTTCTGTAAATCTGGCCAGTAGCTTCAGCTAAGGAACTGAAATTAGCTTATTTTAGTTACAAAGTCTAAGAAATAAAAGTTGTGTAAAAAGTAACATTAAATGTGCTTTGTTTATATCTTATGTTTTTGTTGTGGAAGGAAATGCACGCAATTAAACCAGACTTTGTATCACTCGTTCTAGTCGTGTAGAAATGCCCTTGGTTTCTGAGTGAGGATTTGGGACAAATCCTGCTGAAATTCTTCTATAGAAAGAAATAAGCACATAGCAATAAATCCTTCTGCTATTCACACTGGTGCACTTTATGGTGTGCAACTGCCGATACAAAGGTATACATTCCTGATGCTGTGTCATGTGTATTACACCTCTCTGATCCAGGATGGTGATTCTCAGATATGGCCACCAGGAACTTTATGGTATGTACTCATTAAATTCACCTAATATGATAATATTGCAATTGTCAAATCTATGGCCACTTATGTGGTGTTGCAGGTTTTTGAGAACCACATTACTAGACTCCATGAATCAAAGATGAGTCTGACGCAGGATTTATTTAGTTTGACACTCTGAAGATCCTTTTTTGTCCTCTGTTGTGAACTGCGAATGATGATTTAAAATGTCAGAATATATCACAGATGTATGTGATATAAATGCCCTTTGTAACCGTTGAGATACTTTCAATTGCAAGATAGGCCAGGACTCCCATATTGCTTACTGTTCTTGACAAAAGTGGTTGCTAAGATCAGACCAGGTAGACTGCTCTGTTTTGTCCCAGTTCTGGATATTTGCTTCACAGAAATTTACTGTGATTCCCAGAGACTCCTGAAAATCTACTGTGATTCCCAGAGATTCCTGAAAATCCTTAGAGCTTTTTAGAATAATCTCCTAGTGATGACATGTCTACCTTAATGACTTTGTGGCATTCTTGACCTGTCCAGTTCTTCTAATATGTGCTTTGTCCTTGACTAATTTATTTTACTTATGCATGTGTTTCAACATTGTTTATACACTGGTCCTTCACTGCAGAACTTAAACCAAAAGAAAACTAACAATAAATAGTAATCTTCTCAGATTTTGCTCAAGTAAGCATAATGCGCTGTAATTAAAATTAAAGTATTTGTTGTCACTTGCAACTGTTTTACTCTGCAATAAACACTGAAGACAGGATACTGCTTTTTTTAGGGCACTTTTGCCATTTAGGTTTCTTTTTTGACACAGCTGTTAAATCCTAATTTAGATCTCCTAATTTAGAAGAGTTTAATTAAAGTCTCTTTTTTTTCTTTCTAAAGGAATATCTTGTATCATTAAAAAAACTTTCCTCAACGACACTTCATGGTTCTTTTGAATGTTCTTATTTTGCTGTTCCTGGGGTAATCTGGGGGTAGTTTAGTGTTTGGAGAGGAAAAGATATCAGGGACTCAGCTGCCATTTGCTTGATGCTTCTGCAGGTGACATATTACATTGTCAACACTTGCTTTACTACACTGGCAGTAATTTAATTGGCACCATGCTTAGCCTGATGTTATTCACTTTCAGGATGGTTAGATAAATCAAGGCTGTTAGATGGTGATTCAAAACCTTTTTTTAATAGCAAATGAGCATTGCTTTCTGCACCAAGACAAGATACCAGGGAGTCATGTTTACTATTTATTCTCCAGTATCAGGATTCAGAGGCATTCACCATTGAAAACATTCTTGCTTATGCTGAAAAAATAGTACCACCAGATACTGAAGTAGTTCCTGTAATTTTTGAAGGGTTCCCCACATATTTCACAAACTGTGTTGCAATCTGAATCTCTGGGGTTTTTTTGTTACCAATATAGACACGCTTTTATCAAATCCTGTTGAGGTCTTATCTTGGACTTGTATGATGGTGTCCTGATCTTAGCTATGATTTGAGTTATGTGTCTGTGATCCTGCTATTGTAGATTCTGTACTTTTTTTTTCCTGATCAAAGTTTTCAGCTGCCATTAATGCAGTGAATGTGTCAGTCACCAGTGTGAGAGCAGAACTTCCCAAGTTATCTGGATGCAATTTTGAGTTAAAGATTGTCTGGGATTTTAAGAGCCTTGGGGAGCCAGATACTTCTTTTCCATTACAGAGGAAGTATGATGGCTGTTGGCACTGTGGAATTGCATCTGGAGTTGCCCGGAGAATGCTTTTTGGCCAAATGAAAAAATTTTCTTAAAAGGAGAACATTTGGCATTTGAATTTCTTTCAGGTGTTTAAGTTTATTATTTAAAAMMAAAAAAAAAAAAAAAAAAGAAAAAAACGAGAGAGAACTGAAAAATGTAAATAGAGAAATTTGGTACCAATCTTCATAGTTTTTATATCCCATAGTTTTTATATCCTGAAAGATATGTATAAGGTGTTCGGTGAAGACACAGAAATTAAAAATAAACTTTTTTATAGTTTAACCCAATAAATTGGGTTACATTTAAATTAACTTTCATCAAAAATGATATTTACAAGAACTTTTTATGAGATTTAGCAGAGCATCAGTTCTTCTCTTTTTCTGTTTGTTCTTCAGGATGCCTGTATAACCCAAGCTTTCAGGATTAAGACAAATTTTCCTAGCATTTTTGCTTTAGAAATAGACTTTTAGCATGTGACTTCCATGTAAAGAAATGTTTATCGTGAACTTATATCTCAAGGCATACAATGATTATCTACTGACAGTTTTTCTAACTGTAGTTATTACTGACCTGTAAATTAAGAATCCGGTGCTGAGAGATTGTGAACACCAGTTGCACTGAAGAGATATTCTTGTAGTATCTGCTCTGTAGAATTGTATTACTAAGGTGAAAACAAATACATGAAAGTTCAAAACTGCATGTAGAACAAGTCCCTTTTTAAAGATACGTATCCTAGAGCTATCGACAGGATCCATTTGGTAGTGCATTGTCTTAAGTCAATGTATCTTTGTTTTCAGAATTTTTCAAATGCTTCAGATTGCCTAAATTATAGTTTGCACTTCTTTGTATTATGATATTTACATGGTTATAAGTTGTGTCTGTAGCTTTATATTATTTCTTTTATAAAATTTCCAAATGAGTATTTCAGTCTGAAACATGGCCAGGGTCTGGCTAGATAATGATTGGCTGTTGGAGATATTTTTTGTCAGAAGCCTAGCTTCATCATATTTGCACAATCAGATAAGGAGATGGCTCCCTATCAGCGGTGTCTGCTGTATTTTAAATGATTCATACTGTTTATATTACAGAAATAATATTAATAAATCATGCAGTAATAAATAAGTAGTTGGTAAATGCAAAAACAGTGAAGCGGTAAATGGATACTGCATGACCGACTTTGTATAAATCTCTGTCAGTGGAGAAACTTTGTTGTTCTTTTGCTTAACAGTCAAACAGGCCAAAGGAATTAGAAGTGATTGAAATTACAGTGTAAAACAGTAAATGAGGATTAAAAGCTACAAAGCCTCCCAAAGTGTCAAGGGTTGCCCAGAAGTTTTGATCAATTGCTGAGTTTTTTTGCAAGAAGTTTGAAATGTGTGAATGCTCTTCAGAATGATCCAAAGGGGTTCAACAAAGTAGAATTTTATAAGGGTTGGATTGAACCTTTGAGGCAATTAAGACAAAAAAAGAAATAATAACAAACTGGTATTCTCTTCAGCAAAGTCATAAGACACATACACTAGTAGAAGAGGAGGTGTAACTTTTGGAAGTTTTTACTATGAAAATCATAGAATCACAGAATATCTAGAGTTGGAAGCGACTGATAAGTCCAACTCCCTGCTCCTCGCAGGACTGCCTACTAAAACTAAACCCCATGACCAAGAGCATTGTCCGGACGCTCCTTGAACTCTGGCAGGCTGGGTGTCCTCACAGCTCCCTGGGGAGCCTGTTCCAGTGACCCACCAACCTCTCAGTGAAGAGCCTTTTCCTAATGTCCAACCTGAACTTCCCCTGACACAGCTTCATTCCGTTATGAATGTCAAACTGAATCTGAAAAAATTAGCATAAAGTTGTCAATGGTCCAAGGGCTTAATATTTTGTCATTTCTTTGTGCATAAATTTTATGATATTTTACCATTCACCAGAAGACATTTTACCTAAAACTAAGGTGTGACTACTGGCAAGAATTACAGTTTTTTTATGCTGATGCAGTTTGCAGAGCAGGGGAGGGATTTTGGATTTAAACAAAACTACAGAACTACTCGTGTAAGAACAGCATTAATTTGGGGCAGGGGGACGTGGGACATGGGACGCCAAAGAAAAAGAGAAGACTGAAAGCATGTAATGACATGAGTGACCTGCAGCTTTGCGGTCTGTCTTTTGGTAACCTGTAAGTACTCCAGTCCTCACAGAGTCACTGCATGATGAACACAGTGGAGCTTTCAGAACTGGTGAGGCAGATTACACATCTGTAGCCCCGTGTTTGAAAATTTGGATGGCTTCTTGCATAGAACTATCTTCAATTAAGTGCATAAATGATTTTCTAATTGGGGCAGAGAAATGCAATTCTAATTAATGGCAGAGTGATAAAGTACGACCTCTGTCCTCATTTGCAATACCTTGTTCTGTTCTAGACAACTTTCCACAAAATTCACTTCAGGCAACTTTTTTTTTTAAATAAGACTGTTCTCTAGCTTAAAGAACAAAACCAATAATGCCTTGTTTATCAGTGAATAACATTTGAATGAATTTAGGCTTTCAAATAACTTTCTGATGAACTTTGTTTGCCACTGGAACTACACGTAAAGGCACATGCATGAATTTTAATGAACTTAGACTGATGGAAAGTTTGCAGAAGCCCAGAACGACAAAGATCTCTTGACCAGGACAAGGAAAATAATTAATGTATTCTAACGCTCTTCATTCTAATCTCGTTTGCTAAATATGAAAATAGACAGACAGTGACACACAATTGCAATTACTCCTTCATAGCAAACCTTCTTAGCAAACACATTTAATAAATTGCCCAGCAGAGGTTAATGTCAAGGTATGTTGTCCAAACACATCTCTTCGTTGCAGAACTGAAAGACAGTGCAGGAAAGGAAATGTCAAATATTAAATCGTCTGGGAATGTATCTCAAGTAGTAATTGAGAAGTATTCTCAAATAATGAGGAGAAATAAATGAAATTTTATTCACAGAAATAACTTGGATCTTCTATGTTTTGAAAAGTACGTGAGTAAGCACTTTTATCAATGCTGATGGATAATAATGCCTTTGAAAATGAGGGCTGTCAAACAACCATATATTTTTGTTCTTTCAAAATATATTAGTGAGGGAAAAAGAAATCGTGAACCTAAATACATATCTAGAGTATCAATAAGAAAAGCAAGCAAGTCAGCTTCTCAACAATTCCTGTAGTGAGTTGTTAAAATGAGAAAAGAAATGTGACCTTGGATCAGCGAAAGACACTTTAACAGTGAGCATCCTTTGGTAATTCCACCTTTTAGCACCTTTGCCCATCCGAAATGATAGAAATTAATATTAAGCAAAAACCGTGCTAAGTGCAGATAGTCCTGCAACTTATTAGTCTGCTTTTTTCACTAGATACTTTCTACTGAAACTTTGGCATTTTTTTGAGATGTACCAGAAGAGATCTTTAGTACCAAATAGCAGCACAACAGATCATGAGGAAGGGGGAATAATACTGGAGTTTCTGCAGGATAACGTACACTAGAGAAGGAACATTAAGTAGAATATAATTTCCCATTAGAATTTGACTGGGACACCTAATTTCTCTGGCTTCCAGCTGAGAAAGTCTTACTGAATTACTCCTGTCTGAAGAAATAACTTCTTAAAATGACTCACAAAGCAGCATGAACAAGGTGGATGCAGGTGGTTACAAACTGGAAAAGGTTGTTTGCGTTGCCTGAGACGCTAATCCCTGCAAACTCAAAAGTCAGAGACTTAAACCAATTATTGAACCACACACACTTCTAATGAAATGGTTCTTGTCATAACATATGACTGACAGAAGGAGCAGAAGGAACAAAGAAAATCTTTACAGAATCCCTGCTGAATGCATCTTACTACTGCAGAGGGGAGATACCTTTGCAGAGCTACCAAAGAAAGTCTGCCTAATCCAGACAGCTGCTTACATTTGAGGGTGATTAAAACCAAAATAACCAAACGAAACAAAAACCAAACAACCCCACCACACCTTAGAGAAACATATCATTGCTGATTTCAAAGTTTACCAAGTACGGGTTATTTTCTGTGTACATAAATCTACCAAACGAGAGTGCTCAGAGCCATCTCAAGGGTATAGCCTGTTCAATTAATGTCCTCAGATATTTGTGGTTTCTAACACTTATTGCAGTACTGTCACACAAGAATGCAGTGTACGTGTATTACAGCCACTATAGGTATTGAACCACCTATGGACTGGGCGAATAATCTGTATCTACAGCACTAGAGATAGATTCAGTTGGCTTTAGCAAGGCTGTTTGGATTAAAGAAAACCTGTGAACAGCTCCTTGCATTGCTGCTGGTGTTCCCTGCTCTTGAAAGACTTCTGCTAAGTCATCTGTTTATTTTTGCTGTGCTTTTGTGTACTTCTGTGGAATTATTTTTTTCCAAGAATGCAGTGTTCTGGAAATGCTTTAGAAATTTTGCAGGAGTTGCTGCGTGTTCTTGTAGAAATGTTATGCTTTTCAATTCTTTTTTTATTAAGAAGAAAATCAAACACAGTTTCTGCATCCATAAATTATTAAATCTTTTGCATTTTATTCAACCTATAGAAATTGCATGGCACCCTGATAACAAAAGATGTACTCATAAGAGATTAAAAGGTTGGGCACCTTTTAGAAGTATCTATAAAGCAGTTGAATGTAAAAGCTGAGATTTATCAACAAACAGCAAGTGCAATAAGTGCAACTGTTGCCATTCAGATGTGTAGCATTCCCAGAACAAATTTCTTTCTAAGGGTGTTTAATCATCAGCTTCACAATTTTTATGACTTTTTTTATACCTTTTACTTACAACATTTGCATTTTTTCAAATACAGTCATGCAGCTACACATTAACAGTTTTATTTACTGACTGTATTCACACTGATTCTGCTTCCACCAAAACAGTAAATTTTCCACTGGAAAAATTTATTTCTTGGCGATAATAATGAAATAGAAGAAAGACTATGGCATTGAGAAAAGCTGTAAAATACGTAAATAAAACTAAAATTTCTTCTTCCATCATCTGTCTGGGGATAACAAATAACAAAAGGGTTTTGAGGAATAGCATTTTACTTCATATTGAACAGTAAACCAGAGAGAATTTAGATACTCTGAAAGAATTGAATATGCTTATCTTCAGCTATAGCAGAAAATCTCAGTCCCACACTAATTTTTCAGTTTAGGTAATTCCATTCTGCCTTCTCTACCTCAGGTGCCCTTGGTTTTCAGTTATTCATGCAAGGCATCCTTATGTGATCACCTCTTCTCCAGGAGCTTTATTTTTCAGTAAGTGAAATGATTCAGGTTTATCTACAGAAAATGTGAGTAATAGATAAATGTACAGAACTGCAGGTTCGGTTTGAAAACAGTATCTCCATATCTAGCCAAAAGTTATTTGATTGGGCTTAGAATAACGCCACAAATGCTGTATGGTGGTTTTTTCATGAAGATACTTTAATTGAGTGAATCTTTCCTTTGAGTGAATCCTTGCCTTTAAAATATACTTCTTTTAAGTGTAGAAAAAGCTTCACCCACAACTTCAGAAAAGTAACTGGTTTGTAATTTTTTTTATGGTACTCAGTGATACACAGATGTGTTAACGGTTCTACTTCTGAAAGTCCTGGGAGATATTCACACTTGGAAATATACTTAATTTCCTACTTCCTTTTGCTTAACAGCAAAACAGCTAAAACGTTAAGCAGGAACAATATATAATGAAACCTAAAGGAATTGCAACCCTTGCATCACTTACTACTGCAGTATTTATAAAATAATTTACCAGAATTAAGATTCCAATTTCAGCTCCATGGAGAAAACGAGGTTTATCATAGAAAAACAGATGGTTTCCTGAAATTAATATCTTTTTCTCTATTCAAAAGACCACGGTAATAGGATATCAGCAATCCCGAGTGAGGTGAGTCTGTGACCATGAAGTTTATACACAGGAAATGCGCAGACTTTGCTCATCTTTACTAAAGAAGAGATTTCATCTCTACACTAGAAAAATAAGTAGAGAATTCTAGGGGGGTGAAGAAATTGGTTCAGGCCTCTGGTTTTTGGTTTGAAGATGGAAGGTAGTAATTCAGTTTAAAAATAAGATCCTGTTTTGAATTGTAATTTTCAGAGAATGTTCATCTGAAGATGAGCTTCTTGGATGAATCAAGCTATACAATGTTGAATTAGTTTCCCACCTGTAAATTAAATCGTTGAATTTTTATGATACTTTTTATTATGACAAATTTTGTGATGCTGATATACTTCCAATGATTGATTATACTCTTCACAGAAGTGAAGATAACACATTACAAAGTGCAGGGTGTGATTGTAATAATGAGCCTTATTTACACTTGTGGAATTGGAAAGATGCTAATGGAGTTTTGACATAAAATCTAGTGTATAATCTGATTTAAATCCTGATTCAGCTGCTTTTGAAGTAGTTATTCTGTTTCTTCATTCAGCATACTTTTGTAACTAAACTTTCTCTCTAAGCAATGTAAGCTGACTGGGGAATGAAAACAACCATCAAAATTAATTAAGTAAATATATATATTTGAGCTGTCATTTAACTATGATTCTTTCTCCCAGATGAATGTATGACAGGGACAATAGCCATGGGATTTGCCACTCCTGACTTCAGATAAATTTAGCTATAATTGCAGCTATATCTGAGATAGTTCTCTGGACTTCCTTTATTTTCAGTGAAGGCGCATTTTCACTTCCAATTTGTTAGGCCTGTTGCACTTCAGAATACTTTGAATCATACTTAGAAATTCCTGTCATTTTATTCACCATAAAGATGTCCATGCTGCTAGCTCAGGATTTTTTTTGCAAACATTGAGCAGAGTAAATGGTTGTGGTGGGATGACCTTGGCTAGACACCGGGTGCCCACCAAAGCCACTCTATCACTTCCCCTCCTCAGATGGACAAGGGAGAGAAAATATGACAAAAAACTCATGGGTCGAGATAAGGACAGGGAGATCACTCGGCAATTACCGTCACTGGCAAAACAGACTCGACTTGGGGAAATTAATTTAATTTATTACCAATCAAATCAGAGTAGGGTAATGAGAACTAAAAACCAACTCTTAAAACACCTTCCCCCCACCTCTTCCTTCCTCCCAGGCTCAACTTCACTCCTGATTTTCTCTACCTCCTGCCCCCCAGCAGTGCAGGGGGATGGGGAATGGGGGTTGCAGTCACTCCATCACACGTCTCTGCTGCTCCTTCCTCCTCAGGGGGAGGACTCCTCACACTCTTCCCCTGCTCCAGCATGGGGACCCTCCCACGGCAGACACTCCTCCATAAACTTCTCCAATGTGGGTGCTTCCCGCGGGCTGCAGTTCTTCACGAACTGCTCCAGCGTGGGTCCTTTCCATGGGTGCGGTCCCTCAGGAACAGACTGCTCCAGCGTGGGTCCTTTCCATGGGGTCGCAAGTCCTGCCAGCAAACCTGCTCCAGCGTGGGCTCCGCTCTCCACGGGTCTACAGGTCCTGCCAGGAGCCTGCTCCAGCACGGGCTCCCCACGGGGTCACAACCTCCTTTGGGCACATCCCCCTGCTCCGACGTGGGGTCCTCCGTGGGCTGCAGGTGGATATCTGCTCCAGTGTTAACCTCTATGGGCTGCAGGGCACAGCCTGCCTCACCATGGTCTTCTCCACGGGCTGCAGGGGAATCTCTGCTCCGGTGCCTGGAGCACCTCCTCCCCCTCCTTCCTCACTGCCCTTGGTGTCTGCAGAGTCGTTCCTCTCACATATTATCACCCCTCTCTCCCAGCTGCAATTGCTGTTGTGCAGCACCTTTTCCCCCTTCTTAAACATGTTATCCCAGAGGTGCTACCACCATTGCTGATGGGCTCAACCTTGGCCAGCGGCGGGTCCGTCGTGGAGCTGGCTGGCACTGGCTCTATCGGACATGGGGGAAGCTTCTAGCAGCTTCTCACAGAAGCCACCCCTGTACCCACCCCACCCCCCCCCCAAAACCTTGCCATGCAAACCCAATGCAATGGTTTGCAGATTTTGGTCAGAGTTTTTGGTGAGGGGTGGAATTTAATAGGAGACAAAAAAAGAAGAAAAAAACCTCAGAAATTTCTTCAGAATTTCATAGATCTTCTGCCTTGGATACTGTTGTATTATTCCAAAACACTGCATTTCTCATAATTTCTTTGTAGTACTTTCAGAAGTGAAGGTAATATGTATGCCAGTTATTTTTCTTCCTTCTACTTCCACCTTTATTTTCATACTATTTAGTTCCAAAATTTCATTACGAGAAGTATGAATGCCAGGAGAACATGAGTGACTTTGAACTGTGACAACAATTTTGTTTCTACCATGAGTTGGAGAGAGCCCGTGTATTAAAACATTATGCAGAAATGGTGTATGGGAACATAAGAATTAAGGAATTCTGTAAGCACATCACATGAATGGGTATGGGTTAAAGGTATCACAGCTGATAATAAGGAAACTTTTGGCTCGCTGGAGTATTTCACAGTCAATAATGATTGTGAACTATGAACTAAAATTAGAACTGTTTGGAAAATTGGAGGTTTGGTAGATGTTTTCTGCTTTTTGCATTTCATTTTTACTGTTTGTCTGATTGATTCCCTGTCAAGTCTGATGAATTATTAGACCAGAAATAAAACTAAGGAGTGCAGTAGTGTCTGGAAAGGGATAGGAATATCTTAATCTCACCCCAGTGTGCAGAGCTGGGCCTCATTTCAAAGGGCTGGGAGAAGCTGGGAGCCTCTCTCCCTTGCCTTTGGGAGTGCATTTCAGTCCCTGCCTGAGCCACGTTGTTAGCAATGCCTGTGACTGGTCATGTACCGCGCTACTCCTCATCTTGTTTGATTTCTCTCATGTCCAAGGGATGATGATTAGAGAGCTGATGAATTGGGAGCACTGCCTCCTGTGTAAAACCAGGTGTCCCTGATCATTCTGTCATCTGCCTGATTCTGTGCCCGTATCTTGTCACGTGCGCCCATCTTCTGTCCTTTGGTACCCTTCTGGCTTGGGATCTAACCCAGAAGGGAACTAGGGCAAGGTGTAGACCAACAAAAGGTTCATACTTGCTACTTCAGCCTCTTAAACCCAAAATATAAACCTCCAGAAATCTGTGCTCAGCTGCCTTCTATTAACTCCGACCACCTAGGCTTCTCCTAGAGAAATTTCCTAGTTACTTAAATATTCAGTGAGGCCAGTATTGGGTATGCATAGAAGTACCAGCCTTTTGATGGTATTTGTGAGCTGAATACCCAGTTTATCTCTTAAATTCCAGATGGATTTATTAGCTAAGCATAGCCTTTTTGCCAGCATAGGTCCAAGCTGTGCATTAGCTAACTCACAGATCACTCGGTGCAGAGCCACTGAACATATCTAATACTCCACAAAATATGAATGAAGGAAGAGTTACCATTCGATTTCATTTGGATTGAAGCATTCCTTGGTTATGGAACCATGGGTAGATGTAGAGATGAATGTAGAGGAAATATTCTGCGGTGGGAGTCTTTAAATCCCTCTTTTTGAAGCCTTTATCTTTCTTGGGATAATTAAGTCACAGTCGACATTGAGTGAGAAAGTGTGCCTTTAGTTTATTGATTAGAGGCTCTTCCTAAGAGAGGGAATACCTCAGTTTCTTTCAAAATATTTAAGCATTTCTACAAATATGGGACTAGAGCCCGTAACTGATGTCTCTCTGGTAAGGACGCTAACCACTGGGGTATTCAGCTGTTCTCACTGGTATCATAACTAGTGTGTATGCCATAGAGAATCAGTTACAGGAAGAGGGATCAACAGATTCCTACCTGAGTATTCCCAGCTGGCTGATACAGATGATTCTTTGATCAATAAGTTAACTTTTGTGAATCTCAGTGCTTACTGAATTGAATATTTGCACCTTGAGTTAGTGCTGTTGTGGCAGGATGCCTAAAATTTATTTGCTGAGTAAAGAAAATTCATTCCCTAGGCCTGAATTTAATTTTCTTTTGGTTATTCTACAGTGGGTATTTAAGGTGGTTGAACTCGTAGCTGATGATTTGCTGATGCTGTTTCCATGAGACACAACTGAAGTGAAAATGCTCTCAACAGGAAGTATCTGACCGGAGGGTGAAAGGCCTTAACTTCTTACAGATATCTTAACATTTTGGTAATATTTCAGGAAAATTCTGCAGGGGAACATTCCTGGAGCTTTTGTCCCCAGTTCTCCCATTATCCAAAGTAGCCCTTTCTTGAAGTATTTTCCAATGTGTTTGAGGAGAGTGCTTGCTAGCAAAAACTGGGAGTATTTCTCTTTGTCTTCTAATAGAAAGGTATTAACACTAGAGATGTTAGGCAGCCTGAACTTTTATGTTCAGTACTCCAGATACTGGAGCAGTGAACAATATATGAAAATAATATACGATTATTTAAAAAACTGGAAAATGGAATCAGGATGAATAGTTTGAATATTTGTTTTTATTTGAAATTCATAATCTTGTTGGGGTAAAAATTTGTTCGATATTTCCACAGCTTTTATTAATTAGAGCCCTCTGCACTTTACTGTACTGTGAATCTCTCAACTCTGGCTGTGTAATAAGCATGCATTTCCTTATCCAGCTTGGTGCTGCTGATAGCTCTTGTAATTCATTCTCTTGATTATGTTTGGCAAGTCATAATTTGCTGGTAGCTGGCATATCAGAATGAGTGTTCCTGATGAGCATTCACACCATTAAACTCTCATGACATGACTTAATTAGAGAGAATTACCTGAATGTTACCCTTGCTTTCCCTGTAAGGGGAGTGTAAGACAAACTGAGTGTCCGTTCTATCAAAACAGGAAAACAAACAAATGAAAAAATGACCTAAGGCTTGATGGATAGGGAACTTGCAAAAAGAAGTTAGTCAGTCCTTTGGCTCTCATGCTGATCTGTCTCTTAATGAGGCGGGATATAAATGAGGCTTACTGAGACATGACAGGAGAATATTTTTTTTTTTACGATCTTACCTAAAATTTTCTGAATACCTCATTTCTACTTGTAATTAGAGGTTATCTGCTTGCATTTGTTCACATGCATTTTTGTGTCTTCATAAAATCCTTCATTATGCTTTTTATTCACCTACAAGGTTTGACCTGCGCGTGATAAAAATCTGTAACATAAATAAGCATGTGATGAATTACAACAGCTGAGAATTTGAACTGTGCAACATAAACCAGTGACTGGATGGTGCTACCTCTTCTGCCAGGTGGCACTCTAATGGAAAAAGCTCTTCACATAAAAAAAACCCCAAACACCCCAAAAAACCACAAAAACCAAAAAACCCCAACACTATATATGTAGTGTGGAGAACTGGAGAGGTAACTTAGGTAGGATTCCTAACAGAACAGTTAAGAAATGCATTAATTTGAACATGTGCTGTAGGTGCTATGTGCAGTAGAAGAGAAGAATGAGCTAAGTAGTGAACTAAATGAAGCTGTCACTAGCTTTCATTTCTATGAAAATGTTTTTGCTAGGCAATTTTTGCGATGCAGAACCTGCCTATTGTCAGCTTGGAAAGCATTATGAGATTCTGTCCAAGACACTTCAATGTTAACTGACTTTCTGTAATTGCTACACTACATTATTATTGAGAGAATTTTGGGAACTGGAAATACAATTAGGAGAACTGTACAGAGAACTTTTAATATTAAAAAATGTCATAATTTTTTAAAATTTGTGTAACTTGTGTGAAATATTTTTCTGAAAGGGTAGATACATCTGTGTTTTATTTAGGTTTACATGTTTCTGTTCATATGATTATGGACTGCTTTATAGTCTTCTTGGCACAGAAATGCCTAAAGTGAATAGATAACATTGCTCCGGTATAGTGCAGAAAGAATTGCAAAGAATTGCCCTCTACTATGAGATGTGTGTACGAGACAAAAGGCAACCTGTGTCTTTGTTTCCTCATTTAGGGTATCTTTAGGGCTACAACCTATCTTTTGGGTTAACAGTAACAAAAGTGGCGTATACAATGTGGTATAGCCTCCTTGACATCCTCCTGTTACCAAAGTGCAGGACTTCTGCTGCCGGGTCATCCGTGCTGGCATTGCTCAGTCTTAGCCAACCCACGTGATTGACAGCAGTGAATCTCATAATCTCTTAACCCCTGCTCTGTTTTTTCTCTTGATGCTTTCACACAAATTTTCATTTATAGCTCACCAGTCCCTTATGATTGAGTTGAATCTCTTGTTGACTTACATCTGACCCTCCAGAGAAACAGGTGATTGCTGCCGTTTCAGCTTCTTGACATTCCTGCTGTTTGCTTAGGGCGGGTTGAGCTAACTGTGCCATTCGGCTGTCAGAAGGGTCTTCTCCCTTGTCATCCCCATGCTGGCTGGGGGTCTTCCTGCTGCCTCCTGGGGTGGGGTGTAAGTTGCTAGATGTCTTTGCGAGATGCCCTGTGGGCTCCACTGACCTGTCATACCTGTTTGGCTGTGAGGAGGATGTTGCAGAGCTACCAGGTAGATGGTAATGGCTGGGGGTTTTTCTTTGGTTGTTTTGGTTTGGATTGGATTGGTTTGGTTATAAGTGCGTGTTTTGGGGAGCTAGTATGGTGAGCTAGGAATGGTGAGGATGGAGTTCTAAATATTGGGAAATCTCAATTTTACTTCTTATTCTTGCACTTGTTGATCTTTCCGAAACCATTTCATGCTTTTTAGGTCTGCAGAAATGTAAAAAAAAAAAAAAATATATTAATAGTAGAGATGGGAGTAGCATTGCCTAGCATGTTCATTCTAAGTCAGGAGGTGAAATGAATGCTGCAAAGATTTTCTGGGTGGCTAAGTTAAATATGAGAATCAAAAATGTCCTCATGAATAAAGATGATTTCCTGAAAACAGCATCATTTTCCCCTATCTTGTTGTATCATATCCCTTTTAAAATTTTTATTATTTTAGTTTTAGAAACAGTGTTCAGATATTCCTGGGATAGTAGTGGTAGAACTGTTAATGGCCCATGGCATGTTTTACCATGATGTCAGGATGTTTTAAAGGCTTTTTTTATCACAATACTTTCAAGTCCAATATATTTTTCTGAGATTACCTTTCAATGATATAGCCTAAACAGATTGTTTGCAGCTCTTGAAAACGCTGAGAAAAGGGTACAATTTTTTTTAAGCCATAGATCTTTGTGACAGGCAAAATGATTGTAGCACATGTTGTGGGAAAGGTAATTTGCTTTTGACTAGACATTCAAATGAGCAGAGACTGTAATTATGAGCTTACGTACTAAAGGTGGGGGAATCTTTAGTTACTTGGTTTAGTGATTAAAATGCAAAACCAGAAAGGGCAAGAACTTCCATGAGCAGCAGCAGAGCTGAGGAAACTTGGAAAAGGAAACTTTCTGTCTCTTTGTATTGTGTGGTACAAACTTCAGGACCTCCAATTTTATAAACTTCAGCTGAAGTCTTTCCTGAAATTAAGATGTACTTCCCATGTGGATTCCTCGTAGTCAGCAAAATTAGAGAAATTTTTTTTTAACATCACCAAAATGTGATTGTAGTATCTTTCGAATTTTTTTTTGACATTAAATAATGTGCCATGCATTTGGTAAGGTATTTAGAGATAAAAATAGAGAATTTTGATGTTTGTAGTTTGCAGCAGTTCTGATTTTGAAATAAAATCAGCATTTTCAATGTCAGAATTATTTGCAAAAATAAATTTGATTTTTCTGATCAACAACTTTAAATGGGCTGAAGCAGGACTTTCAGGATCAGGTGGCAATGCCTGGCTACTTTTTCTTTATAGTGTGTAAAAATCTCTTGATTTCACTTTCATTTGCTGAAGTATCTATTTTCAGTCTTTGATTGTACCACCCTGATCCCATTATACATAACTCCTTCTCCTCCTTTTGATCATTCCTGTTTGTATATAACTCCTAATCAGAATGCTTTCTTCTTTCTTTTTGTTCCAAATAGCTTCTGTTGCTGACTGCCTTTTCTAGACAGGGAATTACATGTCTGCAATACTTGATGAGCATACTTCAAACTCTGTAGCTTGTCACTGTATTGTTTGGTTGCAGGAGACAGCTCTGGAAATTCTGTTCACTGCCTTACTATTTTTTTACTGTCTTTAACTAAAAAGGTAACTTTTGCAATTCATATAGACTGTGCAGTGTTAATGAGAAACCATGTTCTGCCTAGAACGTGGGGCAATCCTCAAACTTGTGTGTGAGAAATATAAACCACCATGCTCTGACCTTTTCTACATTTTCAAAATCAGAGGGGATTATTGAATGATACCAGAAGAAAACTTTGGTTGGCATTCTAGTCAGCACTCTAGGATGAAAGGTGCTGTGTCTGTTACCTAGCCGTAAGTGATCTTTCCTGGGATCAGGAGTAGAATTTATCAGGAACTTTTGGAGAAGATAGGGTTTTTTTGTTAGATGTCAGAGATGTCATCTGACTGAGACCAGGAAGTTTTCATTTTTAACATAGCACTTTCGATGGGAATAGTTTTTCTAGGCAGGGATAAAGCCCTGACAAATGCGAACAGAGTAACTCAGTGCCAAAGTCAGTAATCCTGGTGCAGAGGGTGTTTGCAGAGAAATTCCTTAAGCCTGACAAGAAACAGTCTTAGAAGAATTAATAGTTTGGGGTTCCTTTCAGAAATGTCTGAAAAACAGTGTGACAGTTTAAAACAAAGGAATACAGCCAACAAGACACAAACAAATATTTGCAGTGTTGCTTCACTAGATTATTCAACCATGTGATGGTCACAATGATCTCCTTGGCTTTTATATTACTTAAAAGCCACATAGAAGAAAAAAACCAGATCTCCCATAAAGCTTCCGTGAAGGGGGATAGGGTTTGGGGATTGCCTTTTTGAAATTTCTTTTTTTTCTGCATGTATGTTGTTTTGCATAACATAAATCTCCACAAATAATAAGATCTATCTGTGTATAAAAAGTAAATCCACTAAATGACTGTAACATTTGTAGCAAATCAAAGCATTTAAATAGACTAGAATTAGAGAATAATTGGGCTGGAAGAACCCTTGGGATGCAGTTGGTCTCACCCCTTGCTTAAAGCAGAGCCAACTTTGAAGTTAGATCAAACTTCAAATTTAGATTAGGTTGCTTAGGGTCATGCAGAGCTGTGTTTTTAGTATCTCCAGGGATGGAGACTGCATGACATCTCTGGGAGACCTGTTTCACCACTGAATGTTTTTTCCTAATATCTAATCAGAATATCATGGTTTAACTTGTGTCTGTTCTCACCTTTCATTTTAACTCTGCACCTCTGAAATAAGTCTTCATCCACTCTGCAACCTGCCTTTAGATAGCTGAAAATGGCAATAAGATTGCCTCCTTAATAATTATTTTCTGAACACTGGAGAAACCCAGCACTCTCGGTCTATATTTACATGTTCTGTGCTCCGGGCCCCGGGCCCCTGAATATAATGGTGGCCCTGTGCTGGACTCACTCCAGTTTGTCTGTCTTGTGCTGGGGAGCTCAAAACTGGACTGAGTGCTCCAGATGTGGTCTCACATGCGATGAACAGGAGAGGAATGTTATTCTGTGAAACAAAGCTGCAGCAGTCCATTTTGTGGCTTCTGAGTCCCTGTAACTCTACTGGGTACACTGTAAGTTCCTGTTAGCAAATTAAATAACTCTCTAGGGAAAACAAAATCTTCTCATAAAGCTTGGAGAGGTGTAACAATTGAAATACGGCAGAAATCTGCCTGAGTTTTCTACAGGGGTTGTCATGAGGTGAAAGCAGATTCTGGCTTTGAGAACAAACGTAAATTTTCTCCAGGATAACATCTCCACAAGATAACATTCCAAACATTAAGGTGGTTCCAGAAGCAGTGAAGGAACCTTTCTTTGCTAAATTAACCATTTTTTTCCTGTTTTTTTAGTGATATTATTTGCGGTCCTTAGCTTTGATCTAAATTTTTCCTGTTATTTGGGCATTTCACATTTTTCATAGAATCATAGAATCATTAGGTTGAAAAAGACCTTTAAGATCATCGAGTCCAACCATAAACCTAACACTAAACCACATCACTAAGGAGCACTCAACCCCCTTGTCCAGATCATTGGTAAAGATATTAAACAGAACTGGCCCCAAAACTGAGCCCTGGGGAACACTGCTCGTGACCGGCCGCCAATCGGATTTGACTCTGTTCACCCCAACTCCCTGGGCCCGGCCGTCCAGCCAATTTTTTACCCAGCGAAGAGTACACCCATCCAAGCCATGAGCAGCCAGTTTCTCCAGGAGAACACTGTGGGAAATGTTGTCAAAGGCTTTACTAAAGCCCAGGTAGACCACATCCACAGCCTTTCCCTCACCCACTAAGTGGATCAACTTGTCATAGAAGGAGATCAGGTTAGTCGGGCAGGACCCACCTTTCATAAACCCATGCTGGCTGGGCCTGATCACCTGGTTGTCCCGTACGTGCCATGTGATGGCACTCAGGATGATCTGCTCCATAACTGTCCCCGGCACCGAAGTCAGAATGACAGGCCTGTAGTTCCCCGGATCCTCCTTCCAGACATTCCTGTAGATGAACACCACATTTGCTAATCTCCAGTCAACCAGGACCTCCCCAGTTAGCCAGGACTGCTGATAAATGATGGAAAGTGGCTTGGTGAGCACTTCCACCAGCTCCCTCAGTACCCTTGGGTGGATGGTGAGCACTTCTGCCAGCTCACTCAGTACTCTTTTCTGTCTTTCTGGATTTTCTGCAGGTAATAATAATCGCAAAAGAAATTATTATGAAATAGCCAGATATAAGACACATACATTTGCATTGTGCATGTTTCCTCTGCAAATAAAACTAGTATAGCTTGTGTGTGTGTGTATATGTGTATGTATAAAATATAAAAAAGAAATGTTTTGTGATAGAGGGGTTGATTTAAGGTTTGAAAAGTATATATGTTACCATTTAGCCTTGCATCTGGTTTTATTCACCAGTTAGAAGGTGCTACCTGTTGTCATATGATCATGTGCTGTACTTTATTGCCTCACATTTAAAAATAAACATATAGTTTACTATGTCATCTAAATTTCCACTGTGGTTTCCTTACACTTTTTTATTTTTCCGACCACCTATTATTTCTATTGTGTATTACTATTAGTGGAAGCCTTGTTATGCTGGGGTCTGTTGAAACATAAAGTGCGTGTCTGGTGGAGTTTATGGCCTATGTAAACAGGACGTGCAAATTACAGCGGTGCTCTTATTCCCTTTTAACAGATATTGAGGTATATTCTTATACCAAGTAGTTTTGTGTTAATGCCTTTGCACTTGGCTTTGGACTAATAACCTGCAGATTCTGTCTTGTTTCCTTTGCTTTTCCCTATTCCATTCGTTTCTTTTGTCACCTCTGCTGAGATTAGTTGTTTTATTTTTAACATGTCTCTAATAAATAGCCACTCCATACACACAAACAGATTGGATGTAGGTGCATAGGTAGTCCTCCACTGACTACTTTCTGTTAGTTGGATTAAAGTACCATGCCTTTATAATGTTCACAAGCTATTTAAAGCTCTATGATCATCTTTGTCATTGCAGGTTATCACATTTTACAGTTAAGCTAACAAATATTTTAGGTAACAAATGCTTAAATACATAACAAAAATATCTTCTTAGACACTATTAAATGGGATTTTTATTAATTTAATTAGATAATCTCTATACAGGTAAAAAGGGACTATGCAGCTACATTACTGATGCATAGCTCCATAACTTGAGTCCTATTTCTGCTTGATTGCTCCAAGCAAAAAAGATACAAGCTCTTCTCAACACAAAAACCTGTGAATCAAAACAATTCCAAAAAGAAGCCCTATCAGGTGTAATGGTAGGATGAGATGGGGCAATGCAAGAAGGGAAGAAGAGGCTAGAATGTTCTTGTGGCTGGAGAACAGTCAGAATAATCCTTTCCTTTTTTCTGCTGTGTTTGAGCAGTCTACCCTGACTATTGCAACTGTTCAGCTTTAAATTGCTAAAGCATTTGGACAAGTTAATGCTCATCTGATCTGTAATTAACAGTTAATTGACAGTGGTAATGTGAGTTTACCTTTTGCATCAGACATGTTTGTATGAATGGATCATGTGCTGGAACACTGCAAGTATTGAGTTTCTTTTTAGTTGCTGGAGTATAGCTCACATTCTGCTGAGGATTATTTTGAGATCCGGTGTGGTACATTGCAATCATAGACTCTAAAATTCTGAAAAGACAGGTTAGCAAAAAGCTTCCAGTTCTGCTGCTGCTTCATTGAAAACTCTCTTCTGGATCCTGTGCTGCTCTGCAGAGAAGTGTACCACTATAAATAAAATTGCCTTCTGAACAGTGTGCATAGGAAAGAACAGGATCTCCTGTTGTGATTTGCGATGATCTAAGGTACTAATTTGCACATCAACTAGTAATTAGCATCAAACCATAATGTTGTTCTGACACAGCACAAAAAAAATCCCCAACAAGCCAATCACCAAGTCCAGTACACTTGCTTCTGTGTGTGACTAGGGTAAGTGCAACTGCTGCTGCTGCGCATCTCTGTTGAGGGCTTGCACTTGTGTAGTTACCTCACTGAATCTAATCCTGCCCCCAGAGCTCGACAAAAAGAAGCCAGAAAGACCACTTGGCGTGTTAATGGTTACTTTGTCTTGTAAATAGTCAGGGGCTTCTGTGGGTTTTGGGGGTTTCCGGGTTTTTTTTGAACTTTACTTAGGCATAAAAAATAGACTATGGGGAAGAATAGATCTTTTTGAAATTTAAATGAACTTCAGTGGGGTGAGAAGGGGACCAAATTGAATCATGACACTTACTCGTGTGTGTTCAGGTTTGCTCAACCATAATTAAAAGATGCTAATTGGTTTACATTAGTTTTGGATGTAAAGCAGAAATTACACATCTTTTCCCCACTATTTGTAATGTAGTGATGCCAATAATGTATGTATTTAATTCAGCTTTCAGTTGGATATAATCCAAGGCCATGCTGGAGAACAATTAGAGGAAGGACTTGTATGAATAAACTAGTTTGCTGTTAACGTTTCTATTATTACTTTCTGAAAGGTTTGCAATTACTTCATCTCCTTCATTCAAGCTACCTCTCTAAAGGTCAGGAAAAAAGTGTTTTGGGAGGGAGGAAGGTTGTCTTTTCGGGTTTTTTTGGACAGGAATTTCATCTTAATGACAAATGGTCTTTGCTGATAGGAGAGGAAAAAAAGAATTAATGGTTTTATTAGGGATGAACAAATGCTACCAGAAAGAAAATCAGAACTTGTCCAGTATGTGTGCCATGTATTGTCTGAAGAGAACTTCAATGATTGCTCCAGTGCTGTTAATGCTAAATTCCATGCTTATGTTTCTTGAAGTCTTCAGTGGGATGTTTTGGCTACACTGGCCTTCATTTAGCACTTACTATTGCATTCCCTCTGAGCCTGTAGATTTTTGGATTTGTTAGGCAATGTTTTTTAAGTCCATTAACACCATTCCAGAATCCTGTGGATGTGATCCCATTTGGCTTGTGCCATTTTTTTGTAAGGCAAGATATCTTCACCATCATTCTTCCACTGGCCAGCGTCCTTGTCAATAAAATGTGAGAAATGCAAACTTGATCTGGGGCACTTGCCTTTAAGTTCCACATAGAATTACGCTGCCCCTATTCATCTACTTAGAAAGTAACAGCAGTTTCATAACTGTAGCTCTTTATGTATACTTGTCTTTGACAGATTAGATGAGGTGCCAGGCTGAGATTACTCTCCTAACCATTTTTTTTTTTTTTTTTTTTGGGTGGAGTTGGGGAGCAAACAGGTAAAGGAATTTTCCTGATAATATGGAAGGGTTTATGGTACTGTCCCCCCTTGACAGTATAGAATGGAAATTGGAATGAAGGGCAATTTCTCACACTCAACGTATTAGCATATCCAGTCACAGACTGGCCAAAGGGCCAGTGACAGCAAACATATTTAAAAGAGGAGTAGTTTTGAATGTTTGCCCAAGTGTGGAGTTGGGTTTGAATTGGTCAGTTGATGGAGCTACTTTGTGAAGTTGTATAGTGCCTGGGAAGATATTTTTTAGACCAGGGTTTTCAAACAACCTGAGGTTTTCCACATTTTGCTGTAAACACTGTGGATGTGACATCTACTATAGCCATAAAAATGTCTAATCCAAGCAAATTGCTTAGGCTTCCTTTTAGTCAGTAAAAAACTTCTAAGAAGTGATCAGTCCCTTTTTAAGACGTGAAGCACATTGACTTTAGAAATGGCCATTTGTCTTCATGGACTACAGAGGAGAAACTGGGTGACCATCTTTGACTAGACTTTAAGGTAGGTAGAGTGAATGCTCTCCTATGTGATGTGGGCATCTACTTTAAGTTTGTCTGTGATATCGAATGTTGTTTTAAATGTTTGTCTTCTGTTCCATTGTTAGCATGACTCCAACATTTTGGCAAGTTCCATGATAGTAAAACACTGTATCATTATAGATTTTAGGGAAATAATGTTATATAGGTTCAGACTGTTTGCTTGGGGGTTTCTGTGCTCTTTCAACTCAATTTGTAGTTCAGGACAAACTTGCTAAAGAATAATAAGTAGACTTTCCTTATATTTGGGTGATCCTTAAGGCTGAAAAAAAGGCTTTTCATATTAAGTATAAGGTTATTACTTGACTTGAGGCTTTAAAATACCTTTCTGTTAAATAAAGTTCTAGAGTATAATGTGTTTTGCAGAATTGCTATTTTATTGAATTTCACATAAAGATGGAATGGAAGAATTCTACTGTTGTGTAGTGCTAAAATATGGATTTTTATTTTTTTTTTCCTTCCAACTGTGAGTAAAATACTACACAATAAAAGCGTCATGTCTGGTGAAAGATAGTTCTAAGGCACTAGGATTGTTACTGTTGGTCTTCCAAATAGGCATGGACTTAGAATAAAGCATTCTGAGTTTGTTGTGTAAACCACATTGTTTTATTCAATAACTTCCATTTATCATTATTTATTATTTTATTTAACCATAAAAACATGAGCTACTTACCCAAATAACTTACAAACAATATTATTGCAGATCTTTGCAGTATCCCATAATTCTCTAGATTAAAAGAACACAAAGATGAAATATGGAATTAAAAATATGGAGTATGTATCACTCCCATGCCTCGTGTAGCTTTCAGAAATTATGTATTATCTCCAAGAGTTTGCGTGAATATGTAGGCTTCTAAGGCAGAGAAGTGACCACTCACAAATGGGGAAAAGACATTAACATGATGTAGATGTCCCCATGCTACTCGATTCCACCAAAAGTTACCAGACAAGATTATCAGTTAGTTTGATGTACTTGGTATGTGTCGATTTATGCTGACAGCCTGACTTCTGAAGTAAAGTATTAACTCAAAATCCAGTGTTGTGAGCTACATGCTCATATATTATAGTGGTGTAAAACTAAATCCTATAAGAATATGCCTTTAGCACTCTTTGTGATATGATCCCATCCACCCTCATTAGCTACAGGAGAAATAACAAAACAGGAAACCAAAGTCTTTCCCACAGCTTAAATTGCATACTTTTCTGTCCTTTGCATCCTTCAGAAAATGAAACATCAATTCCAATTTTTGATGTATACATTTCAAGTCGTACCCAGGAAGGGTAAAGACCTTCCTGACATCATTTCTGTCTGGCTAGAGAGGCCCACATCATCACTTACATTTAGTAATTTAGACAGATTTGAGATCTTATCTAACAGGATTGACCAGCTGGTGGGACTGATAGAGGCAGCCGAGTCAGCTTGCTGTGTTGCTACAGTGGTAAGACACTGTTGCATCTTCATTTTTCTGTGTAAGGGAGACAATTCTGAGACTTTTTACATCTGTGCATGTTTTTTCAGGACTAGTATGATGGATTCGTCATGAATGCAGAGACCCTAACTTAGGACCCTGCTCTGAGTTCTCACCAAGCTAAGCCTATCTTGTCAGTCATCTGTAGACAGATGTAGGGATTAACCACTTTATCTAATCAGACCACTTGCGTAGGTTCTTAAGTTAAGCTTTGCAGGTGTACCTGTCTCTTCATGCTAAAGGCTGTGTTGTTGCAACTTTGTTAATGGCATCCAAGTTAGACAGATTAAATCTGGTCTGGGTGTCTGCACACGCTGCAAACATCCATTTGCAGAGTGGTTGCCCTAAGTTATGGCAGTCTCTTACAGCTCTTTGTGGGCTATTCTGCTGCTGCACACCATGTGAATTTTTCAAGGCTCTCACTCATTCAGTGTCTCTCTAGCTCCTTAGTGTAAGAGCAATTCAAAGCTGGAGGCTAACTTTAGATGTTCTAAATTATCCTTGGGGGAGCCTAGACAGTTAGATTTCCCTTGGCTAAAGTTGACCTTTGTGAACTTACTCCCTTTTCATAAAATTTGGCAAAACATATTCAGTATCAATTTAAACTGCACTTACTTCCACAGGAGCAGCTGAGTTATTTAATGTTCATATATGAGGCTGTACTTGCAAGAAGTTTATTTCAGCTTAAGAGATTCAGTCTTTCCAAGAATTCAGATATCCTTCATTTCAAGTAGATAGCTTTATTCTCTTCTAGTCATTTTTAACGGTTGAATCAACCTTAACTAGAATCAGCCTACATTGTTCTTGTACATTTGGCAGCAAAATCTGTCTATTGTTTTTCTATCCTTTTTTCACTAGGAGCTTTTCAAATAAGGACAGTTCACCTTTACCCTTGGGCAGGAAAAGAAATTCATTAGGAAGGGAATTTATTAAAATAAACAATTGTCATGTATCATTTAAGAGTTGGGGTGAAGTTACTTTGGACATATATAGTACCTATGACTTTACAGACCGTTCACTTCTACCTCCTTGTAATCAGTTTATTGCCTGAAGGACTGAAGTCACTTTGTGACTCAGTTACACGAAGAAGAGACACCTCAGCTGCTCACTGCTGAGCCTTTCTCTCAGATTTGCTACGTTAAATTCCTTTATAGCCTCTCCTGAACATGGTTCTTATAAAATGATTTGGGTTACTTAAATGGTTGTAATTCCATCCCCCAACCTAAATCACTGTTTGAACCATATTGGAGAGCAATTACATGTACATGCTGGTACAGTTTGTGGGCAGTAACCTCTGCTGATGGCAGCACTATATCAAGATGAGGGTAGAAACCTTCCTACCCTTGACGTGTTGGAGGTAGGATAGCCCACAGCTTTAATTTATAAGCACTTAAATTTGAATGACTGTATAATAGATATTTATAAACATATTTATTGTACTTGTATATCTGGGAGCAATGTTGGTTGTATCATATTCTCCTGTTTTAGTCATGCTGATATGTGTGAAGCAGGTTAGAAAACATTGAATTATTCCCTTTTAAACTTAATTTTCACAGTATTTTTTTGAAGTAAGGAGGTGGTGTAAAGGTGTGCTTTGGCAATTGCTGGGGAGGAAAAGAGTTGAATTTATGAATACTGGAAATCATTGTATAGTCAAAGAAAAACTATCGTTATTCCTTAACTGAGAGACTGTGTACTTGGCAAAAGAGCAGGTATCTAGGGCAAACATCAGATGATCAATATAGATGCATTGAGCTCAGCTGGCTGCTATAAACTATTAATTTGATGTCTTTTTCTGTCCATAAAGTGAGCAAATGAAATAAAAAACATTTCTTGTTCATCTAAAATGGGAGCTTCTAATTTCAAGTAGTGCTTGCTTAACTTGGAAATATAGAAAATCTTTAATAACCTGAAACTTTACAAAGACAGAGATTCTGGTCTATGGATCCAGCAGATAATCCAAGGGAATCTCTGAATTCTGGAAAATTCGGAGCTATGGGAACTGTAGAAAGTTCCCAAATTAATTTTCATTTTCTCATTTGGAAGATTCTGTTGGACCACCTTTTGAATATGGGCAGTGCATCTTTTAGTTCTGGATGTTTTTGTCTATGCATCTTCCTTGATGTTGGTGAAATTGTGTAATTTGCAGGTACAAACTAAACAAAATTATCCCTTATCTTATTTTTAAAGTTAGTTTGAATTCATAATGGATAAGTGTTCTTCGTGGAACTTAAATTGTGGAAAAAAAAGTACATGATTTATTCAGCCATCAGAATAGTCTGGCTCCTCAAAATAAAACAAAAGTCCTTTGTTTATACAGAAAAACTTGAGTAGCAGTGTAAATGAAAGCTCGTTATTAGAGGTAATGTTATACTTCTGTAAAATTAATGTAATCTCTGAGGCTTTTTTAGCATATGACAGCCAAGAAACTCAAAGGACTTCCTGAAAATTATGAAACTAAGCTTTGCAGAACTCTGCTGAAATAGTGTATGTATCTGCGTACAAGGCTGTGTAGTCTCTGGCAGGTCTCTTCTTATCCTTATCCCTGGGGCTTTTAGTTTCACATTAAAATTTAGAGTAGCCCATGTTCAAACGCAGGATAGACAAATAAACTTTCCCAGAAAAATTTCCCTTAATATGTAGGGATTGATCAAGAAAACTCCAGGGTGATGCGCTGCATGTTATAGTACATCTTAACAACACAAAATACTTAAAGGAATAAAATCAAACTTAGATGAACAAAACCTGCTATTGAAAAGGAGCGGAGGCTAGCTGAAGAAATGTCTGTACATGTTTGGATTCTCTCACCTGTTCTACTTTAAAATTATGACTAGTCTTCCATTTTCCAGTTCTTTTTTTATTTACTTTTATATTGATCGATTTAGTCTCTCATCTCTATATACTGCTAGAAAGAGGGGGTTTTAACCTTTTGTTTTTGGTGTAGTGGGACTTGAAAATGATGAATGAAACAGGTAAGAAATAAGTATTGATTTAACATTGTGTTTGCTGGCTGTTTGGCATTCTCTGAAAACATATTACATTATTCTGAGTTAATAATCAATTAGTAATAAGATTTTCATAATCTAGTAATAGCTGCAATAAAGGACGATTTACTGAGCTGAATATTGTTGGCTATAATAGCACATGCAGCATTGCTTTTGGCCAGCATTGAATATTCCCTGGAATTCATCTTCTTGGTAGAGTAATGAAAATGGTATTGACTATACTTAGTAAATCTTACTGCATAAAATCAGAAACCGTCCTGCCTAAAAATAAACCGGAAAAAAATTGAACACAGTTAGTTTTCTTGTTTCCTCTTTGTCCTGGTTTCGGCTGGGATAGAGTTAATTTTCTTCCTAGTGTTGGATTTGGATTTAGTATGAGAATAATGTTGATAGCAACAACTAAAACATCGGTGTGTTAAGTAGTGTTTACACTAGTCAAGGACATTTCAGCTTCCCATGCTCTGCCAGGTGCACAAGGCGCTGGGAGGGAGCACAGCCAGGACAGCTGACCCAACTGGCCAACGGGGTATTCCAGACCATATGACATCATGCTCAGTATAGAAACTAGGAGGCGTGGTCTGGGAAGTAGTGATCGCTGCTTGGGGATGGGCTGGCCATCGGTCGGTGGGTGGTGAGCAATTGCATTATACATCACTAATTTTGTATATTCTACCATTATTATTATTATTATTATTATTATTATTATTTTATTTTCCCTTCCTTTTCTGTTCTACTAAACTGCCTTTATCTCAATCCACAAATTTTACGTTTTTTTTCTGATTCTCTCCCCCATCCCTCTGCAGGGGGGAGTGGTGAGTGAGTGGCTGCGTGGTGTTTGGCTGCCTGCTGGATTAAACCACAACAGCCCTTTCTGGTGCCCAACATGGGGCTCGAAGGGTTGAGATAACAACAAATCTGACCAAAGTGTGTTAAGGCAAAACAGATACTTTGAACAATCTCAGATTTGTAATTAAGTTGTTATGATTCCTTACTGACGTGCAGCTTTTCACTAACTTAAAATTATAATCATTTTTACGTATCTTAACTTTTTACATATTCATTAGAGGATCTCCAGACTTTGTGATACTGATACATGTGGTAAACATCCAAAAAACTGTATGCTGCCAATTTGAATTTCAATAAGAGGTCCTTACAATTCTCTATACTGTTCTGTTAAATTGTAGCTTCAGATGTTGCAACTAGAAATCTTTTTTTCCTCTTCTTTTTCTGTTTAAGAGAATTACTAGGTCTGTATCTTGAACATTTGCTGTTCAGCCCCAGTGAGTTCTGTCATTATTCCAGCACTGAATGAGGTCTTGGAACTAAAGCATTCTGACACTTTGTCCTGCTTTCTTGCATAGCTATTTCGTGTCTTCACAGAACGTGTTTCAAAGTATTGCACTGCAATGCTTAATGCTTTTTCCCCCCCAAAAAACACTTATATTTTATTGTTGAGGTGACAATTTGGTATATGGTCGATTAAATGTGTGAAAGCTGTTTATAACTTTACAGGGATTTATTAGGAGATGGAATACCAGTGAGACATGCTTGATTTTCCTTATATAGTGCAAGATCTTTGTCAAGCACATTTTACTAGTATTTGATGCTTCAACTTGGCTGGAAAAAAAACAGAAACATATTCTGTGTAGTTAAGGACCATGTTTTATTCCACCCATTAGTTATTCCTGGGGAAATCTGAATAGATTGATAGATAAGTAGAATTCTTGTGTTCAAGATGATAGTTACTGAGGTCATCAACAGAAACTTCTTTCTTTCCTCTAGTCATCTATAGATTACGACGTTACCATCCCTCTGGTGCTGTTTCCTGAGCTGAGGTGCTGCAATTACACTATGCTTGACCTTAGCCAAAATGCTGAGAAGTGATTTGACCGAGTCAGTGCTCCTCCACTGTTAGTGCAAAGTAAAACGTGCTTACTTAGGAGTATCTTCACTGGACGTTCAGCCTGCTGTAGGTGCTGCTTGTGTTTTTCTAGATGGCTTAGAAAAGGATGTACCTTCTGTGTTCTGTGAACAGTATTTTTCCTTCTCATCTTCTAGAAACCTTTTGTTTGACAGAATTTAATGACCTCCCGCCAAGTGTAGGTACAGGCCTTATTTTTAATGGATCATTTTGGTGACTGGTTTACAGCATGTATTCACAAGTATCATCAGAAGTGGAGAGAAGGTGGACTGTGGCGTGGTGGTGGGAAATGGCGAAGGACTGGATGTTACATTGGTCTTGTTGTCAAAGCAAATGTGCAGAGAACAGTGACCCCATAGCTCAGTGCTAAAAGGTTGAGCCCTGAAGTCTTTAATAGTAGGATTATTAACACTGTAATGTTTTTAAATGGCTGCAAAGCGAACCTACTTGTTGTACCATTTCAGTGTTGGTACATTTAGGTCAGGGGCATGAGGAATTTACTGAAATCTCATAAAATCTGTTCTCTTCAGGAAAAAAAATCATTCCAGGTAAAGTGATTAAAAATACTTTCCAAATAGTTGGTGCCATTTTGATTTTTAGTAATTATCTAATTTAAAAAAAAAAAGTTGCTTAGAAATCCTAGTTGCATACATGGTGGTGGACCTGAATACACTTGTAATTGCTGGACATGAGCAGAGTTATCAGCTCGGTCTGTAGAGCTGCAATGGGTGTCATACTTCATTTGCTGCTGGTGCTTTTGGTGTTGGTGAATGCACATGTAAGTGCTGGCCATTAACAGGGTTATTAGTGTAGCGACATTCTCCCAACAGAATACCACCAGCACTTGTTAAAGGACATCGCAGAGGTTTGTGCATCCTTTCCTTGCTCAAAATGAGCATTTTGGCCGTTACTACCTTTCTAAACTCCGCTGTGTATGTATGCGTATCTGTATGCCTTTGTGAGAAGCAGAGATTGATCAGTTAAGGAAGAATTGCACAGAACAACGAGCAAGCCATTCCTACACCACCACCCCCCCCGGCCACATTAATAATGGCTGACTGAGCAAAGTGGTACAATTTTAAGGAACCAAGGTCAAATGTTGCCCTGGAAACAAATGAAACAACTCTATGCTCTGAAAATATTTATTGTCAATAATACCTGTTGTCGTGGTTTAAGCCCAGGCGGCAACTCAGCCCCACCCAGCCGCTCGCTCACTCCCCCCCGGTGGGATGGGGAGAGAATCGGAAGGGTGAAAGTGAGAAAACTCGTGGGTTGAGATAAAGACAGTTTAATAGGGAAAGCAAAAGCCACGCACGCAAGCAAAGCAAACCAAGGAATTCCTTCCCTGCTTCCCACGGGCAGGCAGGTGTTCAGCCATCCCCAGGACAGCCGGGCTCCATCACGCCTAACGGTGACTTGGGAAAACATCATCACTCTGAACTTTTCCCCCTTTCTTCTTCTTCCCCCAGCTTTATATGCTGAGCATGACGTCATATGGTATGGAATACCCCATTGGTCAGTTGGGGTCAGCTGTTTATGAAGAAAATTAACTCCCCCAGCCAAAACCAGCAGACCTGATTATGCCATCTCATTGATATCTGCTAAAACACAGCATCATAGACTAAGTTGGGAGTAAAATATCCTTTCTTAGGTCTTGCAATTTGCATTGAGGACAAGGTGAGACCAAGGTAAGAATACAACAACTCAGTGGCTGTCTTGCCACATCTGTGATGTTAAGATTCAGAATATGAGATAAAGTACAGAAAGGGGGCAGAATGCATGAGAGCGCCATTTTACTAACAGCTCTGCTTGGAGGGAGATGTTTTACCCTGACTATCCCCTGCCCCAGATAACAGCATTTTAATATTGTATTGTTTTCATCTGGGTGTGTTTCTGTTTCTGTGTGGCCTCTGGCAAAACAATTTACAATGTAAATACAAGAGTGCCTGAATTAAAATCTTTTGACACAAACCATCAAAGGACAAAAGAGTAAATGCAGGGATGTGACTGAAGCTCTTTTTTTTTTTAAACAAATCAGACTTAATTTCCTGGATTTTGTTGACCTTCCTCACAAACAACAATGTTTAGGATTTGGGAATTTACCAGTAGAATTCAAGTATACAGAGGGCCTGCCACTCCCAGTGATGAGCTCTGTGAGCTATTTTACCACCACTGAAGTCAAGAGCAAGGAATACATTACAGCAGATCCACCACCTGCAAAAAATTGCTTTGGGTTTAGGTATTAGCTTTCTGTTCCCAGATTAAGTAACTGATGGGGCCTGCCTTTTTCTCTTGCCGCCCTTTGCTCTTGCCGCCCTTTCCCTCTTTTCTGATTTGACACAATGGGTGGCTGGGGCCTTTAGTTATGTTGGCCTGTTTCAGAAAATTAATTTGTCTTAACATCCTTTGAATCTGCTTGAGTTAAAGAACTAATTAATCTGAACATGGCAGTATAATGCCAAGGAAAATGGTAAATTTGTGTTTAGGAGTATTGGCTTTTTTGTCTCTTATTGCAGTGCATTTCTAATTCACATTTTAAAAATTGTGAATTAATGCTTAGGATTGATAGCCTACTTGTATGCAAATCTACTTCAATTGTTTCATGACAATTTACACTTGGAATTTGTATGGAATTTACTGTAGGTGAAATTCAGTAGAACTAATTGATATTTATTCTTCATAAAATTAACTCCCCTATTTTCAAGAGTGTTAAATACTGTGACTGCTGTCCTTTTGACACCACGCTGTGGACTTACCTTGATAGTAAATACAAGCAGCATAATGTATTTAAAAATACAAAGGGTATGGTTCCTAAGGAAAGTTGACTACATTGAAATGGTAGATGTTTTGTCTATCCAGACACCTACCTTCTGGGTTTCTGAAGAATTGTAAAGAATAATCAAAAGGCTATTATCAGTTCATGTAACTGAAATGTCAGAAATTAATTTTTATAACAGTCTTTAGTCCAGCTATGTTCCCTTAAATAAAATCTATTGGCTAGGACACTGGCAGCTTTCAAAGTGTTTCCTATTCAGCAGACCATTGTAGCCCAGACTCAGCAAAGCATATCAATCTGTAAACAAAAATAAGCCTGTGTGTAAGTCTTTTACTAGATGACAAAATACTTCAACATATGCACAAATTCTTTACTAATATTACAGCTTTTATCAGTAGTTTAAAGTGCTGGCAAACTGAAACACATTGCAAAGTATCTGGCCTGAAAGAGCCTGAGTGCAAACTCTCTATCTATGCAATGGCAGAGCTTTGAGAATTTAAGAATCTGTAACCATCTGAATTTCCTATCTGATTTTTAGCTTTGTAAGTGGAACTTGCAAACATTTTCTGCCCGCTGGGGTGTTTGTAATCCCATTTCTAATAAACAGGAAAAAAATGTAAGCTGCCTATTTTGAATGCCCTGTTGATAAGCATTTCAACAGGATGATCCAACGCATACGCTGCGCTGGATTATCTGCGATGGATTTCCCTGTCAAAGAAACATTTTGCTTATAAGAAGTTTTTCTGTGCTGCTATGCCACTGAAATTGTTTTAAAATGTTTTTGTGTCTGACAATGTACTGCTGCAAATGCCATAACATCCATCATGTAAGAAATTACTACTTTTTTCCATTTTCTCTGCCTAACTTACAATGTGTTTAAAGCTGCATACAGTTATAATACAATAGAAGAAGAATTACTTTAGTACAAATGGTCTTTTCTGTAGTATAACTGCAGTCAACAGTGCACCATGCACCGTTTCCCTATGTTCTTTAGTTTATTGAACGGCTGATAAAAATGATGTGCTATATGTTTGAGAGAAACAGAAAAAAAAAGGACATACTTGATCTTTGTCAACACTTCTCCCTTCTACAAAAACTCTTCAGAGACTCGAGATGTATGATTATCTCAAATTGACTTTCCTTTATGGCTCATTCAATAACATACTTTCATATTTATGCAAAACACATGAAATTCAAAATTGTGGTGGATGCAGCCTTATAACTGAGTCCAATAACCAGCATCTAGAACTGTATCTTTTGTGTTGGTAAAGCTGTTTCATCAAATTTTGATATAAAATTCAAAACATTGAATTTTATATTTTTTTACAAAAAATAATTTCCTTGAGGGGAAAAAAAAGACTCTGTATTTTTCTTGTCAGTTCACTTGGTTAGGGGCATATTATTACAGCTGCTCATCTCTTGAAATGGTAAAGCGTGATTTGAAAGGAACTTTTCTAAGTAACTGCAAATGCAAACCTGATCCATAATACCTGAATTTTATCAGGAAGAAAATTAAAGGATAAAGAGTCTTCTGAATCGGCAGACTGAAATTTTGGATTTACTTCTTTGCTCTTTGGAAGGAGCAGGAGACTTGGCTGGGGTAGAGGTGGCCGAGCCGGTGCCCACTGATCCAGAATTGCTGTTCCAGTTGAGGAGCTCTGCAGCGCACTCGGCTGGAAGGCCACGGGGAAGGAGCTGGCAGTTAGAATAAAGGCAGTAGATGGATAAACTTTTCAGAGTCTTATCAAGGAGACTTTGATGTAGGAGATGGGGGGAAGTACAGAATAGATTTGAAGGGAGATGGCAATAGGAGAATGTCATTAATCTAAGATGACAGAGAAGGAGAGGAGAGCTGTATGGGGCAAGCTGAAAAATAACCTGAATGGATGGTGATTTTTTCTGGCTGTTTGAGGAGGAGGCAGATTTTTCCAGAAAATGCATGAATTTCTGGAAAGGACCTGGAAGGTCTGGAATGACTTACCTGTCCAGGTTTCTCAATTAATACAAAATAAATCATGTCTAGTTGTCCATCTCCTTTACCTCTGTTCCCATGCTACTAACGTAAGAAACCTTTGCTAACAGCTTGGAAATCTCCTTGTATCAGAAGGGAGAAAACCCCTCTGAATATGAAGTCTTATCTTTAAGAAGCACTGTTTTTTGAAAGGTGTGTCTTACATGTATGATAATACAGTAATGCTATTTACTACTTAAAATGTGTGATTTGAAAAGATGCCATAACACATTTGTCTGTAAGTTGTTTTAAATTTATTCCAGTACTCTGACTTACTATATAAAAACCTAATACAAATTAAAAGCATGCTGATTTTGGCTGGGATAGAGTTAATTTTCTTCACAGTAGCTAGTACAGGCTATGTTTTGGATCTGTGCTGAAAACAGTGTTGATAACCCAGGGATGTTTTCGTTACTGCTGAGCAGGGCTCACACAGAGCCGAGGCCTTTTCTGCTCCTCACCCCACCCCACCAGCGAGCAGGCTGGGGGGGCACAAGGAGTTGGGAGGGGACCCAGCCGGGACAGCTGACCCCAATGACCCCAGGGATATCCCCCACCATATGGCTCATGCTCAGCATATAGAGCTGGGGGAAGAGGGAGGGAGGGGGGACGTTGGGAGTGATGGCGTTTGTCTTCCCAAGTCACCGTTAGGCGTGATGGAGCCCGGCTGTCCTGGGGATGGCTGAACACCTGCCTGCCCATGGGAAGCAGGGAAGGAATTCCTTGGTTTGCTTTGCTTGCGTGCGCGGCTTTGGCTTTCCCTATTATACTGTCTTTATCTCAGCCCACGAGTTTTCTCACTTTCACCCTTCCGATTCTCTCCTCTGTCCCACCGTGGGGGGAAGTGAGCGAGCGGCTGCGTGGGGCTGAGTTGCCGCCTGGGGTTAAACCAAGACAAAACTAAAAAAAACAGGATTGTTGCTTTGAAAATTCAATTTATACCCTTATTTAAAAGAAACATCAGCAACAACACAGGATTCTTAAGCCTGTAAGTGCCAATATAGATTTTTCTATTCAATTTTAAATCTACTTCAAAAATATTTTTGAGTAATTTATGACTTTGCAATTGAAACGGTCATGCTTAACTGGCTTATGTACGACAGGACACTTAAGCAGCAAATCCGAAGACATCAGTCATTATTACCAGTTAGTGTCCTAGTTATAGTGCATTAATAAGTAGTTCCATGCTAATAAAAAGAATTTACAGGAAAGAGATACTGCATTTCTTTTACCAGTTATATATTCATTATCAAGTCAAAGTTTTTCAGCTTCACTGAATAAGGGTAAGAAAGTTGCCAAGGAAAATATGGTGAATTGGCTGAAATTGCAGCATTTAATAAAACAATAGTAAAAAGTACACTAGGGTCGATAAAATATCTGTGATGACGTTGTCTTTTTCAGGTTTTCTATAGTAATGATTTTTTCTTCCTTTTGGCTATCTTTTTTTTTTCATGGCAATCCTACAAGGATGAAATGAAGCCAAGTAAAATTCCCTTCTCTTATCCTCCTGATATCGAGGACAAAGACTTTCTCCAAACACTAAACAATACAGTTTTCGGTAGAAGAAGAAGAGTGCTGTACTCTATAGAATAAGAATAGGAGGCTGCAATTACAAGACAGTATGAACTTGATCAGAAACAAAGAAAAAGGGACTGTGTTTCAGTGGTGGTTTTTTTTTTTTCTTTTTTTTGGTTGGAAGAATTATGGAGCAAGTCACACTGTTAGCATCAAGAGCAGCAGTGCCCTCCCTGAATAAGTGTCTTGGATAAAAAAGTATCCAGTACTCCATTTCCAACAAAGAATGGAGGTGGATAGCAAAAGAGACAGAGAACACCTTACCCTACCTGGTATTTAACAGTGCTGATAAATACAGCTCACAAAGTTCAGTGCTTCTATTTCTCTTGATGCCCAAAGAACTACGAATTTGATCTTTGATTCAATTGCTGCCATCAGCAGCTTGTGTGTTTTTGGTAGCATTGAGAAGAACGATTTAGGGCACGAAAGTCTGAGAGACTTAAGGCAGTCAACACCAAGGCCAGCAGCCTGCGGTATGATGCAGCCTTTGTCACTTATGTAGACTAAAAGACTAATATTAATCTGGTCTAAATTACAGTCTGCTTGTGCCTTCTGCTTATTTTTACTGTCATATGTGGTTTAAATTATTAAATTCAGAAGCTGGAAAATAATAGGTTGAATAGCAGGCCGTTCACAGCAGTGAAATATATAGAAAGAGCACAGGATAGTACAAGGTTAGGGAGGTAACAGAACTAAGGAAAATCTTTAGCTTTCTAGCTGGCAAATTTGAATTGCTTCATCCTGAGTTGGACCAGGCATGAAAATACCTTTTCCAAGGATGTGACCTGATTGTGCATCTTAGTAATAAACTCCTGAAGGCAGACATCAGATTGATTTCATAATTTATTTTCCTTCAGTATGCTTTTAAAGGTCTTCATTGGTTTCTAAATTCAGTTTGCTTTGCCCTGAACGAGACACTTGTAGAAATGATGCAGTCACTCTTTTCCTATACCTGCCTCAAATGATGCTGGAAACTATGTCCTAAACCAAATCTTTGGGACAGGTATAAAACTTAAACATGCAACTCTGAAGGACAGCTTGATCTGATGAAGAAGTGTGATCCTGTGGCTAAAGCGTTTAGGACACTGTGTTTCTGTGCAATAAACTTGGTTTCTATTTGCTGAGATCCTCTGTACGCACTGAGTGTCCTCATCCTATACTTGAGAATCATGTTCCCTTTTGTTTTCTCTTAGGACTTCTGACTTGCTGGCATTACAAATGGTACAGCATATCCTTCTGCTACAGGAACATACCTTACTGCTAAAGGCGTATTGCTGGGAAGTGGGAGATAGGGGCTAGAATTCTTGCACCTGGAGAAAGAAATTTAAGACATGTTTTTTGGGTAAATGTTATGGGAAGATTATCATAACAGCACTCGTGTCCCATGTTTGTGAATGGAAGTGATTATGAATCATAACAAAAGTAGTATGAATCATACTACTTTGCGTGTATTGCAGAAATAATGATGAATTTCATGATGTAGCAAATTCTTTGTCTCTATCAAAGTTAAGGTCTATTTGCTTAACTATTCTGAAAAATAATGCAACTCTTTGTAAGTTATAAAAACTTTTTGTGTCAATATACATCTACATCTTAAATCTGTGCCATGATCACCATTCCCTCTGCTTGCCTAAGTTGATGTTTTCAGGACTGAAGGAAATAGAATTATATAATAAAAAAAGTTTTATAATGTTCTATGTATTTTTCTGTGCTAGCTGTACTTCAGGGTATGACAGATGACAGGCCTGAAATCTGTATATGCTTGTCTAATCTCTTTCTGAAAGTGCCAGATAACCTTACTTTTGACAAAACCAAGATCAGAGCTGGTTAATCTTTGCTTTTTTTTTTTTTAACTTTGTCTGGATATCATCCATCTGCATATAGTTGTTGCTGATTTATCTATCTGACTGTTCTTGAATGTAAATAAAAATGCTCTCATTAATATAACTGCAACTGACAATGTCTGTGGAAACCAGCTTTTCAGAATGTTAAGATCTTTTATTGAAAACATTCCAAGTATATATATATAAAAGTAGAAACATCAGATTTGTATGTGACAATTTCTTAAGTTTAAGTTCTCTCAATGTTATGACATAATACAAGGGATATGATTTTACATACACAAAAATGTAGGAAGAAAAATGACAAAACGCTTCTTACTTTTTGCCAGGGGCAAAGCAGTATCAACAATATGCTACTTAGTGTATGGAGGGCAGCAAAAATAACATCAGGATTATTGCTGAGCATTATTCATGTTTATGAATCATGTTGTGCAAAAAAGTTCCTATACAGAATTTTACACAACCTACGTCTTAAACAAGTTATGAAGCACAGAAACATGCCTAGTCTGGAAATATTCTTCTCAGAGGAAGATTCCTCATTTTTTCACTTCCTGATGTGGCAGCTCATCAGAGCAGAACATCAAGTAATTAAGATACATTAAATTTGACTCTCCAAGTACTTAGTTTTGCTAAACAGTGAAATTAATGTAGCGCAGAATAATGGAGTAATCTGTGAACCTTGCACAGTATTACAGTGTTGTGGGTAGTCGGGTTTGTGCGTCTCAGGTATGACATAGTGTCATCTCATTATGAACTGATAAAGGTGATCTTGACTTTTGCAAGAACTTTAAAATAAAGAAAAGTCACGTATGAGAACTGGTGACTGAAATATTATTATAATCATCCTTTTAGAAAACTGTGGGTGTGTAATGCAAGTACCGACTAGCAAGAGCTAAGGTTTGCAACTTGTACTTGCCCGGTACCTCCAATTGGCTGTCCCTTTCTTGGAAGGGGAGGAAAGGGAGTGAGAATCCCTTTCAGCTGAAATTTCTCTCTCCCTCCCTCTTTTTTTGTTGTGATGAACAGGTCTCCTTCTCCGATGTTGCTTCTGTATGAAGGGAAGATCTGCCTGTATTGTTAATGTATCATTGCACTTCAGATGTGAGAGGTCCTGGTCCGCCATTATTCATTGGTGGTTTTAGGAGACTAAAGCTGAAACTCAGTTTGCTTCCTTCCTCTAAGTTGGTCTCAGGCATGCGTAAGAATGGGGATGGTTTGGTCTTGATTTGGGGAGAGCTGTTCCGAGCAGCAGTAGTTTTAGATAAATGGATGCAGCTTTTGTGTACAAAGTCTGATTTTTTTTTTTGTCTGTATGTATGAACCGGAATCCACTATTTTGTTAGAAAACGTATTTCAGAACCAGTCTTCACTATTGCTGTTTCCTCATATTGGTGCAAAATCAAACAGCTCTAATAGGTGTGAGAGAAGGCATTACCATAGCTGTATGATTATAACTCTATTCTAATCTCAGGGTCTATTCCATTTCAGCCAACTGCTGTGGTTTTTTTTTTGGGGGGCAGGGGGAAGGTGTGTGTCTCCTTCATGCAAGAAATATCATCCTTCATGCCTTGTTAGTTTGAAAAAATTAAAAGTAATTTGTGTTTAGAGATTTAAATTTACTTTGTATTCTCTATACAGGAAACTGTGGAAAAATAATTTTGTAAGCAAATTAAAAGCTACAAGTCATATTATGATAGGAACACCTATTCCCTAGTGGAATTGTGCCTATAAATAGGTCATTAAGTAACCTGGTGTTACATCCAGCTGCTTTTTTTTCTTGCCACCTAATCTTGTAATATCTTTCACCTGTCTTGACAATGGTAACTGGAAGTATTTAGCAAGCTGGGCGTCTTTTCTGTTCAGAGTTCGGTTTCCATGTGTATGCTCTGATGAATACTGCTCCATAGCATGTCAAAGTAAACATTTTAAATGTGTGATCACTACATTCACTTGAATTCTTCTGTCCCATTTGACAAGAACATGGGCACAGTACATATGATTAAGCCTTAATATCTTCCTGAATATGTAACTATTTTAGTCCAGTACACAACTTGCTTTTCAATGAGGAATTCTTTGTCATTGCACTTTCTTTCCTATCTTCTGCGGAGTTCTAGATTAACCTTCCTTCCTTTCTAACATGTTTTTGCATGTCAGCAAGAATCTGTTTTCTCTGTTAAGACTAGCTTGCCTGCAGTATTTTTGGCAGTTTCAGCAATAAAATGTGAATCAGTTTTTGTAGGTGAAAAGCAGAAGCTATTTCTGCATAAGTAAAAACTGTTGGACTTTTTTCACAAAAAATATGTGAATCTATGTGTGCCCTTTCCATTGGATATATTTTGAGCAGGTTTCTTCTTGGTAGATGCTGCAATTTCTGTGTGTGATCCGTAAGGTATTTAAATGCTTTTCTGTGTTTGCATGTCAACTTTCCTTCATTTTAGTGGTGGTTTCACATGCTGAGTCCTACGTTAGCAAATGTCATGTGGCCTCATCCTACTGTGGTTCACATGGTCTTTAGTGTGGTTTGGATCAATATAAGCTTTCCAGAGAGAAACATATATAAGGCACTTACAGTGGTCAAGAGCAGTGGAAAAGTGGTAGATGGTTATAAATAAGGATATGAAAAGTAGTAGTAAGGTGAAAGGATGATGGGGGAGGGAGGAAGGAAGGGGACTTAAGAAGTCATGAGAAAAATCATGTTACGTGATCATTTTCTCCTTGCCAACTGTTCTAGACCTGGAGTGTTAAAACCCTTCTAGCTGTACCGAGTGCCTGATAATTGTGTTTAATAAAAAATGAAGAGTTGAATTGTATGCTGTCATGACTAAGCTGTACCACTTAAATTTGAATTCTTTTCTTTGTGGGTGGCTACAGAAACAAAAGAATCACCTCCCTAACCAATTTAGATAAAGCACTGAAAGTTCAGAGGACAAAGGCTCTGTTCGGACCACAGAGAAGGAATCATTTGTTGCAGTGTATGGGTATGTACTTCTTAGTGAGGGAGAACAACCGCAGCTACCTGCGGAGTTTCATCTTCCACTGTAGACTTGAACTCTGGTTCACGTTCAGCAGATGGCTTGACCCTTCCAAGGGGATTGTTGCTTGGTGAATAGTTTTGCATTAAATTCTCCCGCTTTCAGAGATGAAATCCAAAATTAAAAGCAAACTTTTGAGACTCAGCCTTATTCTGCAGTCCTAAGTGTTGTTTTTAGCTATATGCTGCCAAACAATAGGGCTGACACACCAGATATGTCAGATCCCGAGTTTATCATCTGTGTCAGTGTTGTGTAAAATTTATTAAGCCCTGCAGGAAATAAAAATGCAGGTTTTTAGTTTGTATGCTTACCATGTCTTTTGTAGCTGGAATGAGCAGAGTCAGGCGCCTGAGTTGTGTACTTGCTCCTAGAGGCTTGCATGTATGGCAGGTCAAAAAGCCACTGTATCACAGCTGATGCTATAGATGCTTTCCGTAAATGTAGAAGTTTCATTTTGATAGACATCCTAAGTCAAAGTAATGAAAGCTAATTTCATGTTTAATACAGGTTTTTATGCTAAAATGCACCTTTGACACTTGTAGCGAAATTGTGACAGGTGGTTAAAATGGTTGAGTAATTATATACAAATATCTCTGACTATTGCCATTTAATTTCACTGCAAAAAGTGTGCAGATATGTCAAAAAGTATAATTCTTCAATACAAGCTTGTTGCAGTCACAGGAAAGGATAGCCTTGTAATTGAGGTGCTGCCTGGGATCATAAAAGGTCTGTTTTGTCTTTTTTCTTGGCTCTACATCTGCTTTGGGAGTGACCTTTTGGGAACATTCTATAGTCCTTGTACGACAGTTTTTCACTTAAGGCTGCATGTAGTAAGTATCCTGTGAACAGCTGTGGAATTTTTATAGCATCCAAAATGCAGCTCACGTGGTGGTAGGGTGCAGGTCCAAGGTTTCACAACTGAAAATTAGGCTCAGAGTGCAGAGCAGCAAGAGGGATCACAGGGAACTGAGAGCGACGATTCGTTATTCCTGCCTCTTCTCTCTTCCTTTCCTCAACTCCTGCAACTCAGTTCACTCTGTTCTGGTGCTCTGCCCTGTTAGGCCACGGATGTCACTATTTTACCATGCTCCATTTTCAGGGGCATGTTGACATTCAGTCTCCAATACGTTGAACTTAAATAAAGACTCAAGAAATTAATGTCAAGTCTTCATGATACTGTTTGTAGTTCTGGAGATCAGCCCATCTGTAGAAGAGTTGTGTAACCAATGTAACTGCTGCTGCTTGCTTAGAGGCTGATTTCTCATCCTTAGCAACTTCTTTGCAATATGTGGTTGAGAAGCTAATTACATGAAGCTAATTACTGTTTTAAAACAGGGATAGTGGGATGTTTGTGCATTGTTAAGGTAAGCAACAATTTGCGTGTATGAAGATTATCTAATTATTTAGTGATTTTTGAGTTGTAAGTGTTAAAGGCTGATACAGAAACAGTGACATCCTAAGTCATCCTAATTGGTTGTGAGCACATGAATAATTTACAATAGCTCTTTTACTTGGTATGCTAACTTAAGATGCTTTGTAATATTTCTGCAATATTTTGGATTCAGGATTGCACTGCTGATGTGGAGCTTCTTTGGCAATATCCCATATTGTTTCTGCCCTCACCTGAGTTCACCTGCATTTCTTTTAAGACCTGAGAATTGGTGTGTTACTTCCCAAAAGCATGTGAGACCTATCTTCCTTCAAAGGCTGTTTTTTTTACAGCAATGCAGGTAGTAAAAAGTTGAACTGGAAAGATTTATCTTTTCCACAGTAATTAAAACACAGAGGGCCCTGTCATTTAAAACACCTGCGGGCAGGGTTGAGGCACAGATATCTGTCCATGTATTTAGTACTGTACTGAAGAATGTGTTAAGGTAAAACAGAGCAGGCTCTAATAAGCGTAGCAGTGTAACAGGCTGCATCGCTTCTGTGCTGCGGGGCACAGCTGCTGCCGGTGTGGTGGTGCTGCCGGTGTGGTGGTGCTGCCGGTGTGTTGGTGCTGCCGGTGTGGTGGTGCTGCCGGTGTGGTGGTGCTGCCGGTGTGGTGGTGCTGCCGGTGTGGTGGTGCTGCCGGTGTGGTGGTGCTGCCGGTGTGGTGCTGCCGGTGCGGTGCTGCCGGTGTGATGCTCCCTCACTGCGCCCTAGAACAGATCTGGGTGGAGTTCAGGACAAGGACAGTGGCAAATCCTGTCTGCTGGACCCAAGCAGAGGTACTATTTAGAGATGTATAGGCCATATGTTACTCCTGGCAGAAAGTATTATCCTTTCTATGAGCATCCTTCCTTGCAAACTTCATTTTGTTAGTTTTGCCTGACCCACAAAATAGTAGGAAAGAAGGAAGGAAATGCTTTCTTCTGCAAAACAAAACCTGTATTTTTGTTATAGACCCTTTTCAGCAAGATTTGAAGAACACTATTTGAAGCTGGGGGAGCTAAGTTTGCTCAATATCAGATCTGCATACGAGCTCTTTACTTAAAAGGTCCAAGTCAACGTCGTACTATTTTCCTTTGAGGGCAGTGAATGGGCGGGAAGAAAAGGGGACGGGTTACAAGTATAGCTAAATCATGCTTGACTGATTACGTAATGGGAAAAATGTTACTCTTTTGGGATTGGATGCATATTTACATTCCGTCTGTGATTAAATAAACTATTTTGTCATGCCACACTAATAACTACATATAAGTACTTCATGTGTATTTTTCAAATGCTAACATACATTTCTTCAGGACCACAATTAGGAATATATAGATTGCAAAATAGTAGTGAGGAAGACAATGAATGTTGATATATTTTGCTAGAATTTCTTCTTGGATTTATGTGTTATATATGTATTACTTTGGGTTTTGATTTTTGTAACGCACTGACATACTTTTACCTTCAAAAGACTTCAGCCTGCTTTAAGACAAATGGTACAAGTCTTGAAGCTTATTAACTCTAACCAAAAAAATAAATGCAGTATGTAGTTCTTGCAGAAGTTTTTCCAGTGTATTATCATTATTGTTTAGCTCTTTTTAATGATCAGAATGATGCATCTTCCTCATTATACAGAAAAACTATTTGTCTCTACATCAAATAATAAAGAAATGCATGACTTTCCCATTGTTCTGCCACAAGCCATCACCACCACCACCCTACGTTTCAAAGGTAAGAAAAAGTTCCCTCAGTACCTTGAAATGTGTTGCATGAGGAGAAATGGCAGCCTCGATCAACTGCTCATAGCTAATAATTTAATTGCTTTCCTTGGATTTAGGAGGCGCAACTTTGAATTTGATTCCTCGGTCAGAAGAGGGACGTATAGCTGAGTTTGCCATTTCCTAGAAGAGTCCCCTCTTCAGTGAGGGACGGCCTTCCAGGCTTTGGCAGAGGGGTAGATTTTCAAAGTCTTGCTCTCTCTTCAGTGTGGAATGAAATCATGTTCCCAAAACTTGAATCCTATTGTAAAAAGAAGCTATTTTTTCTAAAAAGCCTTACTGCATTAAAAAGTTGAGGGGAAGATTTAGCTTTCTGTTGTACTTTGCAGCACGACCTTAACTGTGCTCTAGTACCAAAAGCCAGTGTATTAGGCAGATTGCCATATTATCTGGCAGTGTCTCAATAATGAAATTTTCTGGTCTTCCAGTATGAATCCTCAGGGCACAAACCTGGAAATAAGCTTCGTTCATACTATATTATTTAGACACTTTAAGCACCTATATACTGAGGCTAAAGGCTTTTAGTTCATATTTGAAAGTAAAGACATACCACAAACAAACCAACAAATATTTAAGGGTTATATTTAGAGCCACTAGCTGTAAAGATGGGAAAAAAATCAATATCATTGTTTTCTCTTATTGAATTTTTCCTTAGGAGCTTTAACAGAAGGATTTAAGCCAAACTAAATGTCTACTGTTATTAAAGTCATTTAATATCCTAAGAAATAAAAGGTCTTTCACTGAGTGTGACTTTCTCATAGCTTGGTCACTGACAAAGCAAATTAGCCATCTTTTCCCTAATGTTGCTGAAGTAAGTTGTCTTGCTTTCCTTTGTTCTTTTTTTTCTCCTTTCCCCAGGTGAGGCTCCTTGCATAGTTGCATGTCTTAAGTTTCAACTTCTGCTGTTTCTACTACTGCGCTGGGAAACTTGCCAGTACACATAAATCAAGGTTATGTCATTGCATGTTTTCTCATGCTGAACTCCCACAAAAACTCTGCAATGCCAAAGCTATAAGATGTTCTAATTTCACGCCTTGTTTTTAGTAAGTTGGGAAACAGAAGCTTTAATCTGGGTCTTCTCTATTTAATATTAAAGGTGCAACTGCTGGCATTGATAAAATTGTGGAGGATCCAGCCAGTTGTACGTGAAAGGAAAAGAGAGAGATCTTTGTCTTGCTGTGAGTCCCATAAAATCACCAGTCATACTGGCTGTAGTGCCATCCTTCCATGGAGATATGGGGACGGAGGACGCCGTGCAGTGGAAGATTGCCCTGATACTGCCTCTGCTTTCCTTCAGTTCATCTCTTTTGGGAGGGAATCCTTGCAGAATGCTAGTGGCTGTTTCAGAGGTGACTCTTCTATGCCTTCCCTCATTTGCCCTCTTCATCTTGCCGGTAAAGAAAAGCAGCCATTGGAATGGAGATAGGTGTTGATATTACTCCCTTGCTCATGAGTCATTTACTCTAGTACACTTTTGTTTCCTATTCTACCCTGAGGGGGAGAGAAAGATAAATGCTCTACTTGCCTGGGAAAACTCAAATGGAAAAAGTCACACTTATATTTCCTCATTTGTTCTGCCAGTGTGCCACCAGCTTGTGGAAGAGAGGATGAGCAGAAACATTTCGTTTTCTCACTAGTCTTATGGAAAGAAACACAAAAAAGTCACTTGACTAATTATTTATGACCAAAAGCAAATTCACTGACCTTGCTAGGTGAGGCTTAAAGAGCCTGAACTATTATATATACATGGCTTGGTGTACCTGCCTCTTTCTGGAGCTTGCTCTCCTATGGCATTTTGAAAGAATCTATAGCAATGTTCTATTAATGTCTACCTTTTAGTATCGGCATTGCCTAAATTAAAATAATAATAAAAAAAAAAAAGAACTGACTCTCACATTATCATAGTTGTACAAAGTTAACAATTACTGGAATTGGTTCTGGCTCGTTGAAATGCTCTTTCATCTCAAGGATTGAGACATCCTTTCTATTTCAGAAGATTTTTTTTCATTAGAAAAAGAATTCTCTATGCAGCGTTTGGCTGTTGGCAAAATATTGCTTTATTATTACTACCTTTACCCATCGAGGTTTGCTGCATCTGTTTTAGCTAAAATCACATTTATATAAGTGGTCTATCAGTCATGCTTATCCCCTGCACTTTCAGAAATGGAAATATTATTTTTTGGTTTAGAAATAGTCGACACCAACTGCATTCATTTCATCAGATTATATAAAATCCAAGGATTGCCACACTGTCAGGGTATACAATAAATGGAGTAGGTCCAAAGATTTTTAGGTGTTTCAACAGTTTGCAATGAATGGGCCAAGGGGTGGTTTTTTGCAATGCAATAGATGTATTAAAAAGCTGAGTGTTGGATTTTTAGGAGTTTTCACATAATTTCAGTTTTGTCCTTTAGAATGAGGTTTGGTTTTCATTACAATACAATGAAAGCATGAAGTAGAAATAGTTTTCTCTGGTCACTTCCCGGAGACAGCAAAGGAGCTGGGAACAGGTTCTTTTGTTTCCATCTCCCCAGAGGTTCCCCTCCTGCAGCTAAACAGGAAAGAGAAAGGGGAAAATCAGGGATGCTGTTGTGTTTGGAACTGGCAGATTAGGTAACACCGGTGGTCCCTGCAGGTTGTGTGCACACCATATACGGGGACTTATATTAGGCAATTTTGTGGTTAAAGGAGCTAGGTGTTCCTTTGCAAAGCCCAGTGCTGGAAAACTTTGATTGACCAAGCAAAAAAAGAAATACAAGCCTTTCTTGTATATCTTATCACGTATATGAGGAAAGCTGCAGTGAAACTCGGTCTGTGTGAGAGACAGCACAGCAGCAGTGTTGTAACTGAGTTAGTACGTAGTACCATGAAGTAGTTGATGGCAGTTTTGCCTCATGTCTGTGGGTATGAGAGGCAGCAACAAAGGAGGACTATTGTGGCTTGCCTATACAGGAAGGTGAAAGGCCTTATAGTTTGAAGGGCTGTGTTTATGGCTGGGCACATTCAATCTGGTTCCGTATGAGAAAGGTGGGAAGGTCTGAAAGAAAGAAACTCCATTTTCTTGCTTAAAAAAGGTGTACTTCTAGAATAATCCCAGGACTAAAACATTAGGGATGCTGTCAGTGAAGACAGAGTTGGTTCAGTGACAACTTGCAAAGATGGTACACTGGAAGACACTAATGGCTTTTGACAAGGATATTGAAGTAAATAAGTACTCACACTGATTTTATTCACCTTTTAGATGTGTGCCTAATGTGCTTGGAATCCAGACAGCAGGAAAGTAGGCCTGTAACCTTCTGATGCTTATCCTTTCGAATGGGTGAGAGGGGAAACTAATGGTCTGGCTTCTGTTAAGCAGGAGTCAATATTGCTTGTGTCTGGATTATGCAGGAAAACCTCTATTTTATGAAAGTTGCTGGTGTTATAAGCGGTATGTTGTCCATATTTGCTTCAGATATTTACATCCTGCTAATAATTATGTTAATTTCATGTGTTGTGTACAGTGTAACTCATAGCTATCTACCGATGCTTCATCTATTTCATGAATGAAATCAAATGACCCTTACCTTGAATTGTGAGCACAGAGCTGAATTTGAAATGCTCATGGATACTTCATTGTAGCTAATCTTCATACATGGCAAGCTATTAGCACTGGTGTATAATAGTTCAGAAGTGAGGTCTTTTGTATTATCAATATCCCTAATAGACTTTGCTGCTGTAGAAAAAAAGGCATTCTAATTTTACTAGAGGAATCTTGTGCAAGTTAATTTTATGAAAATGCTAATAACTGTGGGAGTGCTTGAAAGAATTTAGAGAAGTTCCTATTTTTCTTGTTTGGCTCTGGAAACTACCTTTTTAGTGCTGCATTAAAAGCAATTTGTGCTAGTTGGTGTCTGTGGTTTGCTCTATTTTTGTACAACTTTCATAGTCCCAGAACAGTTTCACAATTTTAAGTGCTTTCAGAGCTACTAATGAAGAGCACTTTATTACATCTAGGCATTAATGAAGCTAGAGATGTAGACTAAACAAGAATTACAAAGTTTATATTGTGAAATAAACCCCAAAGGATAAAAATAATTATCCTGCTGTATAAATTGCATATTTTCAAAGGTAAAAATAGATGTCTTAAATTGTCATAATTAAGTATTCTTTGAAATAAACCTAGAAGTGACATGCACATACTGCATGAACAGGTGTATTTACTATATAAGCAAGTGTTAAACAGAAATGGTTACTTTAAACTGTTGGAAGCAATACCTTGATATGCTGTCTTTAATCTGCACATTTCTTATCTCAAAGTATTTAGAAATATTTAATCTAGTGCTTATTAATGTTCCTCTATTTTGAGTACTCGGTCTCTTGATCACCATTATTTGAGGTTTTTGGAGGGTAAATAATTTACGGCTGTCTGTCGTCTTCATCTTATTCACTATTTTGACACTCACTATTTTGCCTCACTATTACCTCTAGTGTCTTCTTTCTCATCCTTTCATCTTTAAATGAAATATCCTTCTTGTTGCATTAAAAAGGGCTGGAGAAATGATGCAACTTCTTTATGCCAAATATTGTAAAAAAATAAGATATACCCTTTTTCAAACTAGATACAGTATTTTAAACAATTTATCCCATGGGTTTATTTTTCTCATAGCCTCCTTGCAGGGGAAAAGGGGAAACAATAAGAATAAAAAAAAACTGTTAAGGATGCAATACTTTTACTATTATCAGGTTTAGACAGCCTAACTTAGTAGAAAGGAAATATTTTCCTGGCATAAACCTTTCTTGGTTCTTAGTAACTAGAACATAATAAATTTGATATGCTCTGTATAGGAAAACTTCAGATTATGTTCTCAACATTTTCACTTCCTTCTACCTCCCAGTGACATACAGGCACTCTGATTTGTACGTCTTTGAAGGATCTTCTACTACTCTCTTGGAATAGTAAATCCAATATAGCTGTTCAAAAACCCACAGAAAATTTAATGAGAAGCAGAGTGCAAAATATTTTGATTAACACTCCAGTTCTCTGCCTGAGTGCCACAGTGCCGTAAGACCTGATTTAGCACTAGCAGAGAACTATTGACATGAAATATATGGATTTAACCCTAAATGTTTGTGATGATTCACTTTCTCAAATTTGAAATGCACTTGGCTGCCAGTGCTGCGTGTAACATAAATACTCAAATTTGACTGCAAAAGACCTCATCTATTTCCTGCAAATATTCTTTCCTCTCCTTTTCCTTCCCCAGGCATGATAAAGGATCTGAGATCGGGATTTGTATTTTCATTATGGAAGAAATAGTTATGCTGGAGGGAAAACGTCATATTCCCCTTCCCCTTCTCTCTCCCCTGTCACTCCGCAAACACCCGAGTATGAGCCACAGAGGAATTCCCGAGAGACATGACGCACCTAAGCTCTCATAGCTGAGGCTTCTTGCTCTCACCTTCTGCCATTTCTCTAAAGGCAGTTGGTGTCTGTCGCAAACTGTCCCATGTATGGAAGTCAGTGATGAGATTCAGCGGGATACTACTGGAGTTTCCCACAGCTGGAGCCATGGGAAATACGAAGAAATGGGATTAGTAATTTTGCTGAAGGAGAAGTGCCAGCCTTGAGTTGTTCTGTAGATACTCTGAGTATCTGGTCAGTTTTTAAACTTCATATTCTGAATGTTCAAAGGGAGAGGAGCCCCCCAGTACCTGTAGAAACACGAGTCTCTCTCCCCTATGCTTCGAAAGAGGACATCTTTGGAGTATGTCCTCTTTTCTCCCTCAGTTTGGTGTGGAGCAATGCCCAGCTCTATCAGGAATATATTCAGATCGCTTAGGAAAGATTCTAATCCTTTCCCAGGTTCTACGTGATTAAGGGACAAGGTCATGGGAATCGTTTCCCATTATTCCCTCTCTCTCTAATGGGAGTTGTGTTTTTTCATTTCCTTTCTATGTATGCTAAAGGTCTTTGAAAACCATGGTGGAAATATGGACTTGTAGGATTTGACACTGTTGTTTTATTCAGTTCGACCAAAATAGACATGTATCTGCTCCTGAAATAGTGGAAGTCTTTCCCTTGGTTGCTGTGGGCTATGAATCAAACATCCCCTCTCTCTCATATTTTGTTTTGGTAAGCATTTAAAAAATCTTTTTTTTTTCATTAATAAGGATTTGTATCATTGAAATTCTGTGCTTGCTAAAGAAGGGTTAAAGAGATGACTAAACTTGCTATTCTATATGAAGTGGAATAAATAAAAACCGTAATCTTTTAATTTATCAATGCTAGAAATATAGAAGATTGTCACCTTAATTCTAGATGTTTTTTAAAAGCAAGATACAATGTTCACTGTTAAAATCAAATAAAAACATATTTTCATAAGATTTTTGTAAGACGGATATTATTTAAGCAGTGAGCGACCTCACTGACCCCCACGATACCCAAGTATATCTGAAACTGTCAAATGACATGTGCTCAATGACACCTGCCAGCTTATATTTTAGTGTTGGTTTTATAGATCATTGCATGGAACAATTGCTGTGTTAGGTTAAGCTATTTCCAGTTCTATAAATCAATTGTTTGTCAAATATCGAAGGTAAATCCTGAGGCCATAGTAAATATCTTCTTCACAGTGACACTTGTCATATTAGGTTTTTGTCTAAGAGTCATCTTTAATGGAATAGTAACTATATGGAGAACTTGTTTGTAGGTATGTAAGGATACGACTTTGGCTATTTAGAAGAGATGTTTCTGTGTTGGGATTCCAAATATATGGGGTGGATCCAAGTCAACATCTGTTCAAATTGCAGAGAGTCTTCCTGTTGACTTCACTGGAGTCTGAAGTGAGTTTTAAAACTCTTTAATCGTTGCCTAATTTGAAGTATATTTTGGAAGATATAAATATAGAACAAGAAGTGTGTTTTATAAAATATATAAATATACGAACTACTTAACCTGTTACATATCATATAACAAACTTTGTCAATGTAACTATTAGGTATAAGGGGAACAGCCTTCAATTATAGTATGAAGGAGATGAGTGTAGTTATTTGATCAAGTAAATGGAATACTAAACACAATTTAGGCTTTGAATAAAAAGAATTTTCTCACCTGTTCTGTAGTATAGCAATATTGTTCTGTTGATGTCCCAAGGCTGGTCTTGTAAAAGGCTGCTGAACAATGGTAAGTGGCACTTACAGAAGCATGAGTTACTCCACAGTATGTGCGTGATTCGTTATTAGTTATGCAAAAGTACTAAGTGCTTTAGAATGTGGAGTAGATTTATTCAGAACAATTTCATGGGGTTACCAAATGGTTTGTATTTCTTTTGTGTAATTGAGTTTTGTATGAAGTTGGAAAAAAATAATTGGAAATAGTTCTGCATTTTATTCAGAAGTAGTTTATTTCTATTTTATAATATTGCAAAGATGAACAGTTTTCAGGGACTGGATTTTACTGCTTTCTGTAAAGGTAAACCTATCATTACAAGTATCTTTCTATGTTGAGTTAGAGTGCAGTTTTTCAGTGCACATCCGTCTAGTCACAGGTACTTAAAAACAGTGAATGCCAAAGGGGAGAAATAATTCTTAATTTAAAAAACGTGAACAAATAATTGAAGAAAATATTTTTTTCTTGAAATGTGTTGTCAGCTGCATTCACGGCTAGTTAATTAATTCTCGCCTATTAAGAGGGAAGATCTGCGTAAGAATACTCGTTCTATGTTTTGAAGAATCAAAATAGGGAGTGTTTGTGTATGAAGTGCTGTCAATTCACAAAAACCTTGTTTGGTGTCTTTAGAACCCAGATTGAGGTGTGTTTTGGTTTTGTTTAACCTAGCTGTCCACCAGATGGTCAAAGGCCATCCTGCTGTCTGCTGTGGTGTCTAGCATGTTAAATTGGTGGCATGGAAATCTAGGATTATTTGATTCAAATCCTAAAATTAGTGTAATAAATTAATCCTTGGCATAATATATTATATTACACTTGCCAGGTCTTATGAGTCAAAATGTGGCGTGTGAGGGAGGAAATCTTCACTTCCGGTAGTGATGACAGTGACCAACTTTTCCAAATATATCTCCCTAATTTTATTTCTTTTTAGTCAAGATCAGTGGTGTTGTCTTATTTTTTATTTCCTTTTACTATTAATGATCTAAATAGTCATGATAAGCCAACACAGTGTTTTGTTTGGGTTCTTTTTATTATTTTTACTTACTACCAAGACTGAATACAAATGCCTTTGAAGTATAATATAATAGCATTCACACTGAAGAAATGGAAGGTCAGAATCAAAGGAGATGATTTTTTTTGATCAAAGGGCCAGCTTCTCTGTCACTTTTGTTAAGTCTGAGATGCTGCATATATGACCTCAATTTCCATGTAAAAACTTCCATTTTAAAACTGTTTTTGCAGATTTGCCAAATCTTGGTTTTCATTACTTTCTCCACTGTTTCGAGATTATTTCTCCATGTTTCTCAGAGTTGCACTAAAGATGTACCAAGTTTATCCATGTTTTTGTCTTTTCTTGAAATATAAGCTGCTGTGCACAGCAGAGATATAGGGATATTAACAGAGTTGTTATTTGACAAGTGAGTGGTAGGATGAATAAAAATCCACTTGTTTTATTGTGTAACAGTTATTTCAGTTGTTGTGTTGCCAAGTCTTTTCCAGGTTGATGTTATAGATACATATTTTTTTTCCAGTTGGAAGGTTTACAGGCCCGAATATTTCCAGTCTTGTGCCTAAGACAGTGGTTCTGTTGTGGTACTAAATGCACAGGTCACCTTGCATCTATCTTCACTGCTGATGACATTATTGCATTAAGGGTCAGAGATCTGTAGAATTGATCCACAAGATCCCTGCTAATACTGTAAGTGTGCAAGGGGGTTCCTGCCCTATGTAACTGTACAGCTAGAAATGGGAATAGTGGCTTTCCTTAGTCTCGTGGCTGGGCAAAATATCACAAAAGCATAAAACAAATTGTCCCAGAAAAGAATCTGACCTACATGTTAACTTCACAGTTTATGTTATCTCGATGATACAGAACTACTCGAGATGTCAGTGGTCACTCTGCAGAAAAGCCATTTTTTCTTGACTAGTCAGATTTCTGGCACTTTTAAAATAGCTACCAGCAGGACACAACTTTGGTGTCTTAGCTTTATTGTTTGGAATCAGTCAGCTGCATTAAAAACAACCAGTTGTATCAAAGTAAATGAAGAGCAACAAAGATTATAATTGGCAGGGTTTTTTTCCTATGCCTCTTACTATGTTCCTTAACCTTCGTTTCTGGATTATTGTGATCTATTCAAGGGATGGAGAATCAATATTTGTTCAAAGTAGGACAGAAATTCTGTTCCTTTTATCACTAGATAGAATTGATTGGGGGAAACTGTACTTCGATTGCTTTTTTTTATTAAGCTTATGGATGTAGGGCTGATGTTTGAAACAGTTACAATATGGCATTTGGGCTTAAAATACTAACAGGCAATAATTGAACATACCACAGATCTCTGTGGTTTGTGCTGACATGTGTTCCTCCTGCCCTGGGCTTCAAACTGGTGCCCGGCAGGGGAGGAGCAGCAAGTCCTTGAGAGAAGCCAGGTCCTGTTGTTGCAGTCAATAGTAAATCACAGTCGCCTTTGATCAAGTTGGGATTTTGGCTGTTGCGTTGGGCAACTGAATATTTGAGAGATGTTTCAGCACGGTGTTAGTCATCGGCTTAGCTGCTCAGCAAACACAGATCTTTATGATCTCAGTCTTTTGTGCTCTACCCTCCATAGTGGCTTTTGGTTGGATACAGAATCTAATTTAAAATCTCTGACCATATGCTCAAAGTTACCTATGGGACTGGCATTAGCAAACAGATTCAATTGCTGTGTGCCAAACATGTCCAGTGACAGCAGATTTTCACTGTAAAAATGAGACTGCTAAGTGACTTCGTTTTTTCATAAGTATGGGATACAAAGTTTTTATGGGAATTTGGTTTAGTTAGTAAGTAATGTATTGTAAGGCAAGTATCCATGAGGCTCTCTGCAGTTCTTTCTTTTTGAAACCCCTGAAAAATACGCTTACATTTAGCATTTTCCCAATTATTTTTTATCTGTTGGTGGGGAAATATCCACTCTTGAAGTTTCATTTTCCTTAATTTCCTTGAAGTGCTAAAAGAGATTTTCAAAGCTGTTTTTGAAATAATGTATTTTTTCTTCTAAGAAAAAAATTCAAAAAGAGAGAAGGAAGATATTCTATAGGGATTTTAGAATAGCAAGGAGACTTATTATTTTTGAGGGGAAAGATATGAACCCATCTGTGTTTAGAATAAAATGTGCAGGTTTTCTTTAGATTGTCTTTGCCTCAAACCATATAGAAGATATGACGAATGAAGCCTTCCTTTGAGCCTGAATTAGGTAATATGTAATAGAATATGGATGGGGAAAATGTTGCCAACAAAAAGAGCCATTACGCACCTTCCTGGTCAAGTGTCTGGCCTTGTTTTGTTCCTGTTACTATAGGCAAAATAGCAGTAAAAATTAATAGGAAAGGAAGAGCAAAATGGGAAAGGGGAGGGTGTCCGTAGCCAACTTTGTAAGCTGTGGGTAGCACTTGATTGACGGAGTCACGGTCCTTCTACAGCCGCTGTCCCTACAAAACAGTGACAGTCCAGAACTGGTACCAATGAAAAATCACCTAAAATAGCAACATAATAACACAGCTAAATGCCAAACTGTGACAGAATTTTACACAGACGTTGTGAGCTCAGAAATCAATAAAATTGATCAAAGTGATTTCCTCTCCTTGCAGAACTGTAGCAAACATGGAATTGGATTGAGCACCCCAGCACGAGATCGCACTTCAATAGCAATAATTCCTGTAAATTTGCCAGGGAAGCCTCTCTACAAGGCATGTCCAGTTTCTTCTCTCTTCCTTGCAGAGACAACACTGAAAACACTAAAATTTGCCGGCTTTGAGTTCAAAGAGAAATTTTCAGATATGAACTCACATCAATAAATTAGGGCCTGTGGCAATGGTTCTTCGTCATGCAGAAATGTGCCACGTTGATGAAGGATTGCAAAGAAAACCTTAGACTGCTCTTAACTAGGATTCTTTCCACAGTGGCAGTTCATGAGAATGAACTCATGAATTTGGGGTTACTCTCCAGGTGATTTAGATCAATGCTAAAGATTGTTAGCTTCTGCCTCCAGGCCTCAGAATCTGGGGTGAAAGCTTCATGGGTGAGGTTTTTCCCTTCAACTACATTAACATTTACACTGTGCTTATCCCTCTGTAATGAAATCATACTTCTGCTTACTCTACCCTTTAAATGGAATATTGTGTCTGAATTCTGCTTTCCCACTTGTTCTAAGCTGTCATCTCGTGAACTGCCCAGGTTTATTTTCATGAGGAATCCTATCCAGATTCTTGATTCCTCCACCTGAGTGGTTTGTTTGTGCAGGGGTGATTCATTTTTGCAAAGCTGATGTATGCCCACAGATCTTTGGATCATTTTAGTTGTGAAAGTCAGCTTGAAGCACCAAGAAATAGCTATGAAATAATCTCTCTGATTTTTGACAAGGCTATAGTGTTTTGGCTGAAGCAGTAGTAAGACTAAAACTAATTGATGTAAGTGTATGGTTTGCCCTTTTTTATTGTAATGGTAAATGTGGTTGTGATGAGGTGACTGACACTTCTTATACCTGTTGTACATGAAAATGCAAGAATGCAATCTTAAGAGGTAGTGTAAAATGAAGTTAAAGCCTTTTTTTTTTTTTTTACACTATGCAGGATTAACTACATGTACACAAAATAGGCTTCCACAAGGTGTTTAATCTGAGCAAGTCCTTAGGTTAAAAAGGAAAAGGGCAAGAAGCATCACTTCTTTGCTAACATATTTATAGAAATCTACAACAAACTTCCAGAGGTTATTGAAGACCAAGAATATATCTTATCTTCCTCTTTAGACCAAGGAATCAAAACTTAAATTTTGTATTAGACCCTAAGAAAAGGAACATTTTCAATGTGGGGATAAAGAAGAAAAATTGTTTCATCTATACGAGCTCCGTGATGCACATCCACATCTGAAAGTCATCTACATAAAGCCCATGTAATTGAACTTTCTGAGGCTCAAGCGTAGGGGAAATCCGGCTCCAACAGAAGGCCAGATCTTGTGAACCTGGTGTCACTCACGCAGTAGCTGATCGGTCTGGCTGCCACTAAATGAATATAAATAACCTGTGAAGTGCTGAAGCGATAGATTGATTGTTGTAATAATTGGGTATTTCTTCAATGTATCTGATGTCATTACATAGACAGTGCATCTAATGTGCTGGGGACCTGGGAATCAGGGAAGTTAATTGGCAGTGAATAGCTAGTTTCCTTGGAGAAATTGGGCTCAAATGAGTGATATACCCAGATTCCTTCAGGAAGCAGGAGTCTTGTTGGTGACCTTCTACCACAATGAACAGCCACCCTGCCTTTACCTCTTTTACGTGTCAAAGAATTTCAGCCAAACTTGACAAGAGTTTCAAATCTATCCTACAAATTAGATGAATATAGGTGGATTGGTAGAGGAGAAAGACTTTATTAGCCATGGGTTCACATTATATTATACTCTAGAATATCAAGAGGGAGCGAGCATTTAAGAAAGCATCAGTTCAGTCTTGCTCTGTATTAGACTCTGAAGAATCTTGCCCTGAGATACGAGCCTGTAAGAAACCAGTTTTCATTAATTCTGCTGCTTGTGAAACTGCTTGCTTTAATAATGTCACTTTAAGTACACTGAAGTAATTTCCTAATTGGACCTGGGTCTAGTAAATATGGAATGGTATTTTCCAAAATAGATTAACAGTTTAACACTGTGCTTTGTGAAGCCATCACTTGATAGCTCTGAAGGTAGCATGCCAAGGAGTCATAGTACTATTCAACTGAAGAGGAGTTCAGGGATTTTTTTCCCCTCATAATAACACTATCACTTAACACTTTTATGTAATGTTTGCGCACTCAGTCACAAATTGCAACGTACTACTGCATAAACAAATTCTTTAAGGAATTATTAATTTATCTAAATGAGAAAAAAACCCTATTTATTTTCAGAAGAAAAAAAATACTACTAGCTTAACTCCCATAGCTTTAGTAAACCATGTAAATTAAGTATCACAAGATCCCCAAATTTATTAGCCTTATAGTCTTGTTTCTACAATTAACAAAGTATATATTACCTTATGGGGAATAAATATACTTTCTTATTACTGAATCTTAATTTCTTTTACTATAAATGCCCAGTTTGTTAAATTTGTTATAAATTTTTTTGCTATGAATGGTTATATATGTGTATGACAGAAAGCAAGTAGATTCTTAAAGTTGTTCTACCTTGTAGCATAGTTTTATGGTAACCTACTGATTAATTTAATAGTCACTATGTAGTAGAAAGCCTCAGGATTAACTGCCCAGAAATAAAAAACCTTGCTAGCACTGGTCTGTTGAGCCATATGGATGACATAATTTATTGCTTCTTGTATGGCGACATGACTATCATCTCCTCCAAAGTATGCTTTAGCTTGTGCACTCCATCATTACATCACCTTGTACACGAATGTTAAGTAGCTGCGTGCTTGCAAGTATCCCAACTTTGTGTGCAACGTGGATCGACTACAAGATAGCATTTCTTAAAACAAGACAAAACAAAAGAAACTTGTATCTTATCAGTGACTCTTGGAGAAAATACCTGGTTTTGTGTTACAGTTAGCTATATGATACAGTTTACATAATGCTACCTGCAGGAGACTAAAAACCTTACTGATCTTGGAATACAAAAAAGAGATCGAAGTTAAAACTTGCTCTGAAGCAACTGGCCTAATTAGGCATTAGTGAAAAACTAACTTGAGGAACTCGAAAGCTCTTTTTAAACAATCTTACTTGTCAGGTAAAGTTCCTTGTAATACAATAACTTAAAGTTAAAATCGTTTTACATTCTTGTGTGTAAGTAGTATGTCAAAGATGGGAGGTCATATTGCTTTGGTAAGTTACATAGTCATCTCTTTGGACATCCTGCTTTTTTTATTTCTGTGGAATCTATAGGAGCTACTCTTAAGTAAAATCCCTCAGAATCACAATGTGCTTTTAAGGCACAATTTGCTGGTGGGAATGAGGTGTCTTCTATATCTGTTTTGTAAGCTGTGGCTTGTAACATTGCCATTGAGTTTATTCATATCTTTGGGCTAATCCAGAGCTGTTAATTCTGGTATTCACTACTGATTCAAAGCCATTTGACTTGGGGGAGAAAAAGGAGATGACAGCTCACATTTTTCCTCGAGGGCTTCAAAACCAGACAATAGATATGAATATATGTAAGACAGCTATTTTTATTCTCATGTGTTTATTACAGTCATGCATGTAGTAGAGACATCCAACTTCATAGCTAAATATAGAGCCAAAAGCTGATCTTGCTTGATTAGATCTCTGTGAAATGGCTAGGCTTTATTTTGCAATTGCCCTGGTTTCAGCTTGGATAGAGTTAATTTTCTTTCTAGTAGCTGGTATAGTGCTGTGTTTTGGATTTGTGCTGGAAACAGTGTTGATAACCCAGGGATGTTTTCGTTACTGCTGAGCAGGGCTCACACAGAGCCGAGGCCTTTTCTGCTCCTCACCCCACCCCACCAGCGAGCAGGCTGGGGGGGCACAAGGAGTTGGGAGGGGACACAGCTGGGACAGCTGACCCCAATGACCCCAGGGACATCCCACACCATATGGCTCATGTTCAGTATAAAAACCAGGGAAAAAGCTGGCCAGGGGTCCGCTGCTCGGGAACTGGCTGGGCATCGGTCAGCGGGTGGTGAGCAATTGCATTGTGCATCACTTGTTTTGTATATTCTTTTATCATTATTATTATTTTCCCTTCCTTTTCTGTCCCATTAAATTGTCTTTATCTCAACCCATGAGTTTTACCTTTTTTTTCCGATTCTCTCCCACTGGGGGGGATGAGTGAACAGCTGTGGTGTGTTTAGCTGCCTGCCGGCTTAAACCACCACAGCAATAAATGAACGAAACTTACAGTTGGCTTCTTTTGGTGGTGGTTATTCTCAAAACAACTGATTTGTCTTGGAGTACTTTCTTTTTGTTTATGTTATCAGCAAGGATTACGTTTTGTCCTTCTCTTTTCTTGTGATGTTTCCTTCTCTCCACACAGTGGTAAATGTATACCTACCTTGATCTGAGCTTATGACTCATTTGATTTGCCTTCAAAAAGACTTAGGAGGGAGGCAAAAATTAGGAACATATTCTTCAGCAAAACCAGCTTTCAGATAGTGAGCTCATCACCTGGCTCAAACGTTAAAATGTGGCCAGTAATGGATGGAGCTAGATGAAGTGGGTTCTTCCCTACCATGCCAGGCTACGTCTGAAATTCATTACCTTCTCTGCCACCTACTGCCTCATAGTAGGGTCATGTCTTCAGTTTTCCAGAATGAAAAAGGAATGGATATATAAAAATGCTAAACAAACCTCTTATTGTAGGGCAAGGAAAAGGGCCCCCACTTTTGCTCCATGCTTTGCACACCTCTGTCTTCTGTAAATACACAGTGGTGGTGCAAATCTCAGTAAACCCGTGGTGATAGAAGCTGGTGTTACGTGGTAACTTTTAATAACATTTAGGTATAATCTGTCCACTACTGAGTGTTCTGGTTCATTTTGGCTGAAAAAGCCAAATGGCTGCTTTTAAATTTGTGAGGCAAAAGCTTCTGTCGTGAAATTCAGTAGTTACTGATGGCTGGTAGGGAACGGTTTAGCTGAAGTAGCCTAACATCAGCACGCTAACCTGCACAAAGGAGTCCAACAGCAGCATCGGGTAACACTTCCCAAGATGTATGCACAGAAACTTTTCCCCTTCTCTTAAAATGCCTTTGATCACAAAATAGAGCAGAGGGCCTTGTCATATTCGCAAAGTCATTTTCTCATTACAAAACGATCTCCAGAGTGACACAAATAAGCCTGCAACTAAAAATCAAAAGCTGAAAATGATGATTTTTAGAGGAAGAAAGCATGTAGTCCTGTTCCAAATTGTCTACCTTTTCTCCTAGATACCGTGTGGCAATAATAATACTGTTTTTTCAAGTTGAATTACTGAGTAGCAAAACTTGAGGGGAAATTTATGTAATTTGCTTGTAAAAATAGGAACTGTTCTCTGGGAAGCCTGAAGTTTCAGTTTCAGTCTGTTGCAAGCTTTGCATTTTGATATCCTGAGGCTGAAATGTCTTTGGAAGGGGTGAAGTTATGCCTGTGGGTGGGTGACTTGGAGCTCATCTCTCCCAGTCTGTAGACTGACAGACCTAAGTATATTTTTCATAACCACCATTTGCTAGATCCTGGCCCTACAGTGCCATTGTGACTGATGAAAAGGTTATGATTTTTCTAGTAAGTGTTGCCTTGCTACTGAAGGGTAGGAATCCAGCAATATGAAGCATCGAAAAAGACATCTGCTAGAAGGTACACTCTAGCCAACCAGCAAATCTATCAACATTAAACAGTAGAACCCATAAGACATATGGTTTTTTTTAAACTGTAAACCAAATTCCTGAGGTTGAAGGAACTGACAAGAACAGGGGATGTTTCTGACCAGTTTTTCTTCTTCTTATGTTAGGATTTGCGGGAGGCATTTTTCAATATAAAATGTCAATTTATGGCCCCTGGAAAAAAAAAAGAGCAGGGGGAAAAGCCTGTAAAAGGTTTGGTGTGCAAAACTGGGTGAAAAATCTGGCCAGTATTTCTCCTCAGTTTGCCGTCAAAATTACTGTGTGGGTGTTAAGAAGCCTTCAATTCATGTATCATAGGACTGGAAGGAAGAACCAAATCCATTGGGACCCATCTCCTGAGTTTCTCAGCCAGTGGTCCATAATATGTCAAAAGTTATCTACAAAACTAATGGAAAAACTACACAGAGGGAGAGAAAATATTATATTCACACAAAATCGCAGAAAATAAAACTAATACACTTTCAGAAGTTTGTACAATATTTATCCTTTTATAACATAAAGACTGTTGTGATTATGATACAGAGAGTCTGTAGGTGATTTCTTCCTCTCCCACAACAAGTTATGATAGGTTTTTGCATTAAAAAAGCTTGAGAAACATGATTTTACTCCAGAGACTACAAAATTTTTGTTCTCATCTAGTTGCTACTATCCACTAAAACTTTCACCCTGGTAAAAGGTCAACTGCCACATCTGTAGGAGACTTCTTTCCATCTACACCGTGGGTCTCGGGCCCACTGACGGTCTAGAACAGTGGGTATTAGCTGACCAATTTCTCAAAATAAATCTACTGCTAATGCTGCTCACAATGTCATTTGTGTCACTACCGTTGCTTTCTGCTGCAGCGCCAGCAGCAAAGGCCATGCTGTGACTGTGATGGTTTGTTGGCCCAAGCTCTAGTATCACACTGTTTGAAAATTAGAAAACAGAATTTATTACTGGAAATGATTTAATCCTGAGGGAGAGCTTCTGATTCACGCACTCAGACGTGGTAGCCAGGCAGACCAGTGTAACCCACAGTAGTCTGCACAGATGCTGCTGCCAGCAACAGATCGTGCTTCTATCATCCCACTTGTTTCCTCTGCTTTAAAGTGAGAAAAATCTTGACTGTGGCTTGGGGCCAGTTTCGGCTCTGGCTCCCCCAATTCCTCATATATTTGCCTCTGCTTCTCGTTCTGCAAATGTTTTCAATTTTGATCTGTAATTTTACAAAAGCATGGCTCTCTGCACACTTTTTGTTTAATATGGTGCTGCCAGACTCAGATGCAGAGATGTTAGGATTTGCCTCAGTGCCTGAGCTGTCCTTTGAAGTACTCTGCTATAATAAAAATCGGATCTCAAATGACAAGATGTATCTCCATACCTTATTTTTCCTCCCTGTTCCCTTTTGCTGAAATTGGTTAAACTTGCAAAGTTTAATGGGGTAGGATGTGGCCTACTGTCTTTTTAAAGTATACTTACTGAAGATAAACTAAGGGAAAATATTCTATTTTTCTGATAAGCAATTAGGGGTTGGTACAGTGCAATCATCAAGACCTGAAGATGGCCCGTTGATCCTGTGGTTAGCTTGCAGTTCAAGTGATGTGAGGTAAAAGTGTTTGTTTTTCTTCCTTCCATAAATATTTTAGTATTACCCTAGAATTTTCCTTTCTAATTCAAACCAATAACATGGTAATGACATCTCATTTAGGTGTGTTTGACTGGGGAGATTTCACTAATCAGAAACGACCCAGTATAGCCTCTGGAGATACCTGCCTCCAGTATCAGTTTTCTCAGTTGCCTCTCGCTCTTAACAATCTCAGAAGACATCCCCATGTCTTAGAAATGATTCCTGTGGATCACTTCCATCAGACCTGTAATGCAGTTACCATTTTGGTTGATGGGCCCATTCTTTAGCAATTTAGTAAGACTTTGACCATCCTTTCAAGACGGGTTCAAGAAAGCAAGGTAGCTCCTGTGAGCTATAGACCCTGTGTCTCTGATCTGATCACTATGAGTCATGTGTGTCCATCTGGTCCATAGAAGCAGGAGCTCCACTGAGGATTTGGGATAGTCCATCTCAGAGCTGGAAAGCCTGGTTGCTCTGGTGAAACTGTGGAAAAACTGTTGTTAATGCATTATCCAGTCTTTGTGAATGATAAAAGTTTACATAGATTGAAGGGAGGCTGCAAAAGTTCATAGAAGAGAAGTCCCAAAAAACAAAAAGATGTAGTTGAGTCTTCATCTGGCCACTTCTAGAACAAGTCACTCTACATTCCTCCATATTCTAAATGAATAGCAGCTATGCTGTAATTTTATATGATGTGATTTTTTTAGTCTTGATTACAGTTATTTAAGAATGTGAAGTTTTAAGTGAATTGTAACATTTTTTTCTGCATAGGCAGGGATTCTGAGGCTTTATCTTGCATTTTGCTCGTACTGTCTCTATATGAGAGACTAACACTAGGAATTTACGTGCAAGTTTACACTGAATTTTTTAAAATTGTTTTGAATAGTAGGTCTGAATCTGTTTTAGGTGAGTATGACAATGCAATTTTTCACATTCATTGCTACCTATAATTGTTTTCTTTGTTTTAAAGAAATGAACAGGCAGTGATGTGTATGTGTGTTCTTATTTTTGTTTGAGAGAGAGGTTTAGTGTGTTCATGCCTAAAATAGAGCAGGTCCTCTCAACTTTCAGTAATATACTGTCCTACCTAAGAGAAACACTTTTTAAGGTCTGACTCTTTTCTAGGTAAGAACATTGTAGGCTTAATGCTGCTCTCCCACATACAGCAATTGCATGGGGGTGGCGTGTGAATTAATTAAAAATAAATCTTGTTCTACATTTTATTTTTAATCCTGTATTTTAGCTTCAGGTCATATCCATTATAAAGTCCTCGTCAGTCACAATGGGAGGATTATTAGTGATGTTATCTTTCTAAGCAGCATATGTATTATTTTTTTATTTTATGGGACTATGAAGTTATGTGTATATCATTCTTTTATGGATACTTTAACAAAGTAAAATGCTTGATGCAGAATAAAACAGTTTTGTAATGAAAAAAATCCACCTCCTTCAGCATTTTGAATGCTAGATCCATGGTATTCATTTAAAAGTTTTAGCTTCATTAAAACATTCACCCCATGTTGATTTATGCAGCACACCCCTTCCCTCCCTCCCCTTCCTGCGCCCCAGCCTGTCAACAAAAGGTAACTAGAATTTAAGGAAGCAATCTAGAGGTTAGTCCTACTGTGTTCCTCTGCCTAGGTATCAGTAATGTTCCTCATGTCCTTTCTTCTACACTCTTCTTTACTCTTCTCCTCATTGCTCATAAGTTTTATTCTATATTTTGCATTACTCTCCATTTCAAATTTGGTGAGCTGTATCTACATGTCATGAGTCATGAAGATGCTACTTCAGTCTGTCTCTCTCTCTCTCCCCCTTTCCCTGAGGTATACTTTTTTCTTAACTTACTCTGTAAGGGAAAGATTTTTGGGGTATAATTTGAAGCATCTCTTACTCATTGCGCTTAATATTTTGGACATGTAAGGGGGAATAAAAAAACCCTGTGTTGTCAGTCTTCCTTTCTCTGCAAGATTGTCCCTGTTATTTTTGTACTGTACTTTATATCTATTTGTGATAGCTGAGTTTATATTTGGTAAGACTTCAACTGTGTTGTGTGTTGTTGTGACTGCGTATTTTGCTGTGATGAGGTGAAGCTCCCACAATGAAATCTGCGGTATTCGGCTTGTTATGATTTTATTACGAGGTTTTTCCAGCAAGTAGTATACTGTCTCTTTACGGCTGGAATGACTATTTTTAGATTTAGTTGTTTGCAGTGTGGTTTTAGAGGATATTCTTGAGCACTTGGGAGAAAAATGGGTAAAATCACTTTCAGAGACAACAGTTGAGGTCCAGACAGTCCCCCACTGAAGCTGAATTACAGTTGGTCAGAAATGCAAGTGCTTTATGCATCTGTTCACTTACCCGGGTGGGAAGGCGTGTGATAAAAACAGATTTACATCAAAGCTAATTACATGGCAAAGACATATAGCAATGTAAAAATTTATTAAATTATGTACTTTGAATCTATTTTATCAATCTGATTTTGAATCGTGAAATTTGTATTAAATATAAATTGGTGCTCAGATGATTCTTTTTACAGAAGTTATGCTTAAAATAGAAATGAGTGGGTTGGCATTTTTTACAGAATATGATTTCTTCCTCTCTCCCGCCTCCTTCCCACCCTGTTCAACAAAAGTAAGCCCATGGGACAACCTACATTCAAGTTTCTTCTTTTTTTTTTTATTATATAAAAGGATGAAGCTGATCAAATACCTATGGGAATGCCTAATAACTGTGCTATGACATTATTTACAAGACAACTTGTCAAACTCACAACCTAGGTAAGCTGCCATAGGTAAACTGTCAGATCTTCAACCAAGTAATACTGTTCCTCTGTCACCTCCGCCGGGCCAGGACTCTTACACCTCAGCTGTGGCACATGGCAGAGCTCTGTTCAGCATAGTACGATTTTTAGCTTCCGTAGAAAATTCAATTTTTTATTTTTGTTTAATCTGCAGTGTTTGACTTGATCCCTTTACATGATTAGAGTGAGTAATAAGGCCTGGCAGCCAGAAGCAGCTCAGTCCTGCATTACCTCCATCTGTGTTCTGACAATTTCTTCAGAAGATGATTTCAAAAGGGATCATTCTTTCCAAAGCTTTAATTTTTGTGGGTTTTTTGCTTTTTGATTTTGGCATAAATGCTTGATTCCTCTTCCCTCCCCCCCTTCTATACCATGTCTTTTGCAACTCTTCAGCTGACTGTCTGAAAATTAAGCTTTCATTGCCTTGAATTGAGAACCCCATACACCTGGGCACTCCTGAAAATGTCCTTAACCCTCCTGTCACTCTTTATCTAAGTAACAGGGAAGAACAGTCATTACTGTCTTACTGGGGTGCTGCAAGGGTGATAATCTACTGCTTGTAAACTTCTTGGAGGGTATGAAAGCTCCACCTTCTGTTGGTCCTTCCATTTTAAAGGTCTAAGATACAGGAGAATAGTGTGCCATAAATGAATGCGTAATGTTACCACTGGGAATTTTTTAGGAAGAAGTAAATATCCCCATGAGGAAAATGGTTCTTTTCAGAGTATTAGTGGACTGCAGAGTGGTATTAAAACAGCTTTTTGGGTTCAGATAACTGTCACAAGTGTTGCCATTAATGAGGAACAAATAGGAAAGCGTGTTGGGAGTAAACATTAGCAGATGCCTTTTCTGTCAGGTCTGTTACGGTGAGATGTGCAAAAAGGACAGAGTAGGTCCTTACTCTTGAATACGTCTGCTATTCACTGTATGCTCAACGCTGCACACACATTATTCATTTACGCATAGCCTCCCCTTTAGGTGGGAAAGCACGCAGGTCTAGCAACCCAGTGTTGCTCCTGGAAGTCTTGGTGGTAAGGAAAAACTTTGTCTTTGCTTCTTAAATGCGGAAATTATATGTTTTCTAGTGTTTCAAAGTACATCAGAACAATAAAGACTCAGAGTGTTTCCAGTGAATGAGGGAAATGCACTCCAAATGGTGAATTGTAGCAAAGATGCCCAGACCACAGGCTGGCTGTGGCTCAAGTACCTTGACTCTTTTTTTTTTTTTTTTTTTTTTTTTTTTTTTTAAAAAAGCAAGCATTTTTTTCATAATAGGCAACCTGCTTGTTCAAAGTGAAACCCAAAAGCATTTCACCATTTTTGGGCTTACACTGATTGCACTTACACTGACTTCTGGGAAGTCTGCCTTCCTGCTGCTTAATCCTTCAAGACCAGAGAAAGGCAACATTCAGCACAGCTTTTGTTGACTGCTGATTTCTTTCTTTTGAAATAAACAACTACTTTTATTGTATGTCTGAAAATAAAACAAGTGCTGTAAATTAATTTTTGGTATTTTTAATATTAGCAGTTTGGTTAAATCATTGAGGCTAATTCTTTCAAGGTTTTGGTAAATATTAGCTGCATACTACAAATCATCCAGGAGCCCTTCTTCACCAGAATTTAAAGTCTTCTTACAGAAAGCTCAGGGCCCATGAGGCAGCACCTTAGCAGCCCATTTTCAGCTTCCTCCTACTTCCTATATATTCGTAGCAACACTAAGCAAGTCCCATGACTGCTTTTTGCAGTAATTTTCTATAATGTCTCCATTGTTGCAAAAGAGTGTGCAAATTTTCTAATACCTTTATAGCACAGGAATGTGAGAAGCAACAGAAACTGGGTAACGACTCCTTGGCAGCTGCTTCAGCCTTGGAAATTTAACCTCTTTCATTGGTACTTTTGTCTTTAATACGGAGTCTAAATAAGAACCTAACTAGCTGTGTGTCTGAATGTAGTTGCAACCTACCTAAACTGCTGGGGTTTCCTGAATCTATAGTCCACAGCTATTGTAGCTAAATCATTTAAGGACTAACACACTGAAATATGCAAAAGTTGCCATGTACTAAGTATTTTCTGTAGGAAATCCTATTAAATACCAAGCTGCTAGAAGACATCTCTTAAACTTAATGATGCAGTGTTGGTTTTTTCTCTCTCTGCAATAACATTTATGGGCTGTCAGTAGTATAACAAGCTGTTGACTTTGCTGTATCACAGTGTTTTTTTCTACATTAATCACATGACTTTTGAAGGTCCAAACCTTGGATGATGGAGAAAAGCCAAAAGTGATCAGTCTGCACATTATGCAGGGTCTAAGCATTGTAACATTCAAACTTTGTAAGCTTGACTTGAATTTGGTTTAACATACAAAATTGTGAAATACAAATTTAGGAGACAGTTGAAGTTTTTGGGAAACCTGATCCCAGATATATGTTTCTTTTTTGATGTTAAGCTGGCTTATAAGTACATGGTTGTTCCCAATAGGAAAATAAATAGCAGGACTTTAACTTCACTTGGTGGATTAGATAAAAATGCATGGCAATAACTCTGTTGTTTGTGATGTCTGGCTGCAGGAAAACTACTGGTGGCACTGGGTTGGTTTTGACTAGCTCAAGAACAAGTAATGGCTAGAACAGTCTAAAAATCCATTAAATGTTATTTCAACATAAAAAAGCCTTATAAAAATTCCTTTCCAAGGAAACAAAAAATTCTATATGCATCCAATTCCAGTTTTAAGTTCAAACTTTCTTGGATCTTGTAATTTTTTGTTGGCTGTATGAATAAGGGGTCTACTGTCAGAGACCATCCTCATGTCAATACTCTAGACTGTGATCAGTTCCCCTACTGACTTTCTTTGATAAATTAACTAATTTAATCTCTTTCTCGTATAATATTTCTGTATTTTTAAACATACGCTTTGTTATTCCAGAGCCTTCAGCCATTCTAAGTGTTTTTTTTCCTTGTAATAACAGTCTTAACATCATGATTTTCTGTTTCAGTGATTGCTATAAACAAGATCTGTGAAGACGAGCTTCAAAAATGCAACAAAGATGATATTGTAAGGAAAAATGTTGAGCCACTAGAATGTCAGTGATTTGGTAATACTCGAGTAGGAGTGCACTCCTACTAACAACTTATTAGCAATATTGTCTTATCCAACTATTGGCTTCTTTGTATGGGTTTTTTTTTCTGCCATTTGTTTTGGGACGATAGTACTTTTCTCTGCCTCACTGAATAGTTACGTGGGTTGATTTGTTAATTTGTTAACATTTGCATGATACTGCAAGTATCAGACATTCTATTAATTCTAGGAATTATGATTTTTATCATGGCTCTCCTATTCTTAATTAGAGGATTTGGAACATAAATAAATAATTCCAGCATATGTAGAGGCTTCTCTGCTAGCAGCAGATTAAGCACTTTGCATTTAGCACGCGAACAACATGCAAATGGATTTCAGAGCAATGTTTTAATCTTTGACATTTGAGTTAACTAAATTACAGTTACTGCTCCATAGCACAGGGAGAAAACTTAATTTAGAAACTGAGTCCATGCAACTCCAGGTGAGACAGTTTGTAATTCACCGATCCTCAAACAAGGAAAATGATCCCACTGCGGTAAGGGATTTAGCTGGTTATATGTAGCTGAACATTTGTAATTGTTTGTCTTACAACCGTTGTTGAGATTGGAATACGGCTGAGTTAGTCTTGCCGCTATATTTAGTCATTTTGTTCAGCATCTGGGACATCAATTCAAAATCTCCAGTGCTCTGCAGTGCGCAGAAGCAGCTCAGGTAACTGGCAGCTGTGTAGTTACCTGCCAACGGGCTCTGAGGTTGTGGCGTGGGAAGGCATGCATTTTAATACAGCTAGGGATTTTAAAGCCATCATTTCAGGGCAGTTAGTTGATGAATGAGGTTACATTACTTTATTTGCTTATATGCACAAGTAAGTAAGGCTCTACGCACCTTTGATGGCATTTAAATGTAAAATTACGAATTAGCTCATCCAACACCCACTTGAATAACAATGGCCAGGCAAGGAGAAAACATTAACTTCTTGCAACCTTCTTCTCATTACCTTAATCATGACTCTGCACCTTAAAATGCAGGAGTTGTATATGAGGCTTCTACTGGAACAAAAGAATTGCCTCAGGAAAATTATAGACCAGTTGAGATGTGTGCCTGTGCTTAAATATGCCACTTGAGACATAGAATAGCTGATGTTGCTTCAGTTTCCAGATAAGTTGGGTGTAGTTAAATCCATGTATGAAGTGCTGTATTGGCTTTACCTCAAGATTGTAATTACACTGATCATTACAGAAGACACAGCAGATAATCTCCTGGCCTCCTGCAGACAAAAAGAAAGCTGCTTTCTGTACTGCTCCTTCTTGATCATTCAGTAGCAGCTGGGAATCTAATGCTGAGAGCAAAAGGCCACTGCTCAAGGGAAGGTGCATCATCCTCACTCTGTTTCCTGTGTTGTTGCATTTGCCTTTTTGTGAAGCCCTCTAATGCCTCCTTATGCAGGCCCTGAACAGAGAGATGTGCTAAGTTGGAATTCTGCAGAATATTAAAGAGCTTCCCATCATCTGCCTTGAGGGTGTCGGTGTTAAAAGTTGAACCATCAGATATAAGGGAGTGAGAAACAAATGTGCTAGTCCTGGAGCTGTTGTTACTTTTCAATAGCCTTGTCTTTAAGACTAATTTGAAAAGGGAGGGGCTGATCTCTGTCACATAGCAGTGGCTATAAATCATCAACTGTTATGGCCTACTTACTGGATAAGAGAAATGCATTCTGCATTTGTGGATCTATTAATCAGCTTCCTGGTACATGTTGGATCTGACTGTCCGTAAGCTAAATGAGATGCTGCTCTTCCAATCTGCAGGGTGTTGACATTTCCATTCTGAAGTGAGAAGAAACTGAGATCTTCTACATTTTTCATGAGAGCGAGTGAAAAAGCTACGCTTTAAAATAGAAAAAAACCTGGGTAAGGCATTTACAGTCTCTAACCAAGCAGAGATTTGAATGTGGATCTCTCTTCACCCAGGTAATTGATCCAGTGACAAGCCTATTGGTTATTTTAATTGTGGTTTTTTTCCTCTCCATGTTTTAACCTGTCTGCTGACAGAGAAAGGCTTTCTTACAAAAAAAACTTCATCAGAACTAGCATGTGTCTGTAAAAATTCTGTTTCTTATCAATTCTTTGACCAAAATCCCTCTTTCTTTACTAAGTTTCCAAACTGTTCCACTTGTTTTTGCGTTACAAATACAGGCATCAGAAAAGTAGCTCCAGCCCAATTGTTGACAAGACAAACGTTGGTGTCTTTTACTTGGAAAACCAGACTCTGAGGTTTCTTCCTCCTTCTTCAAGATGATGGCCATCTTTTCAATCAGTGGTGCTGCTACATGTCATCCCTTTTATCACTTAATTTTGAATGAGGAAAGTAGGGTTAGAGAGTGAATGACCCAGAAGCAGAACTGCAGTGCAAAAAAGTGCTTGCTCTCATCTCTTCCTTCTCCTATTCCTCCCGAAGCACACTGCAATTAGGACAGGAAAAAGTCTGGTCCAGCTGTCATGGAAGCCTGATTTATAAGTACAGTTTTGAAAATGAATATATTATGCTTTTTAAAGCTACTGTCAACAACTACCAGGACAGAACAACTTGTGCAGCTGGCATGGGAATCCAATGTCAAAACTCAATTTAAGAAAACATTCTGCTTTCTTGGGCAACTGTCAGAAGAAACAACTGAATTTGGCCTTGATTTAATCTTGCCATTCCAAATTCACAGAGAAACAACTGTCTGGTTGGAACACAGGTGGAGAAAATAGATGGGGAAGGGTAAATTAAAGAGCAGCAGCACTGTGGGTTGTGTTCATGATACTGTCAGTGAGAGGCAGCATGCTCTGCTGTGGGGGTTTTCAGCTTATAGGTTGACATTTCTTCCCAAGCCAGTTGAGAGAACAGTTTGGTAGAAAATGGTTTTCTTGACCCTTGAGATTCTTGAGACTTCAAACACTTTTATTTGCTCTGCAAGGGAAATATAAGATATTTCAGCTTAAAAGAGCAAAACCAAACAAACAGAGTATAGATGCAAATATACCCAAGTAATGGGGGCACTCAGTGAAGATGTAGAAATGCATTTTATTGTCTGTAATTATCTCTCTTAATATTTTAGCTAAAAGTATTGGATGTTCTGTGTGGGAGAGAAGAAAGATGGAGCAGTAACTTTTTAAGTGTTGTGGTAACTTTTTCATTAGAACAAATGTATTATCTATACTCTACAAAGTATTTGGTTAACCTGTCAGAACACATAAACAACCTGTACAGGATTATTATTAATATAGACGCATACTTTTTCCATAGTAAATGTGAAGGGGATGTAATGTGTTATCTTATTTTCAAACAGGATTTTCCAGCTGAAAAAGGTGAGAAATGGTAGCCTTTGGGGTGGGATGCAGACGGAGGCTGGAAGCTGTGTGGCGTGGATTCTCTGCTTGGCGTGGTCAGAGCCCTTTGTGTGCTGGTGGCCTTACCTGCACATTTGCCAGATACGCCGCATGTATATTGTCAGCACTGGTTTCAAATGAGTGTGAGGGTGACAATAGCCCTCAGCTTGAGGCACCACCTTTTTTAGCATAATAAATACATTTCAATTGCTAAAAATGGGCCCAAGAGGCAGAGGTAGATTATTAAATATAGCTTATAACAGAAAGCTTTTCATCTGCTAGCAGGCAAGCAAATGACTGTCATAGGTGATGTGTGAGGAGATTGACAATGTACCACTTTGGATCGGGAAAGGTAGGAAAATAGCCAAAATTACCATTACAGAACAAACTTGTTATGTAGTCATGTCATGCTTCCTCTCTGACCCATGGATTTTCAAAAAGAGAATCATTACTTTTATCATGGATTTTTCTGACCTACAGTTCATACTAGAAAGGCACCTCATTAGATTGTGAGCAATATGTGCTCAAAGCATGGGAAAAATATTGTCGAAAGCACTTCACCTGCCTGCCCTCTCCTTTGAAGTATATCAGGAACTTCCATTCTAAAAGTAATTATCCTTTTATTTTAGCATCCTTAAATAATAGCTATCATCATACAAAAGCTTTTCTATTCATTTCTCTCCCTTTATGTACTGGACATTTTTGTTAAAAATATTTTGCATAAGTAGATGCTTAATATATCCTAAACCAAGATATATCTTAAGTACTCTGAATCCAGAAATAAAATAGAAGTATAGGTAATACTTTCTTCTGATTTTTCCATGCTGATTTTAAACAATATTTGCAGGGAAAACTTTTGCTTTGCTGAAAGCTGGAAATAGCCAGTATTTAGTGGATATTTCCCTTAATTTCAGTCATTCCAGGTTATCTGACCACGTGAACATACAGAAACTTCAAAAGCCCTGATCCTGAAGTGGTCATACATGACCTCTATGCCCATGTGAGCAAATATGTGGAATCAAAGCTTGCATCTTGAGAATTTTCAAGTGAGAATACTTCATAGGTGAATGTTCTGAAACTTGGAGAATTGATTTTACATTTATTTAGGTTGTGAAACTGAATTTTTCACAAAAGGGAGATACTGGAAAAAAACCCCAATTTTTGTACAACAAAGTGGTTTTTTGACATAATACCCAATTGAAATAAGATATAAATGTCAACATTTCGGAAGGAAATGCCTTAAACTAGTCAAAATGGAACTGTCACTGTGTGTTTTGACACTTTGCCATCAAAACAGACATAATCCTATGCAATGTTTCTGTTGCGTTCTTTCAGCCAACTTGAGAAACCACCAAAATACATCTGGTTTCGTTTCATAAATTTAGAAATATCTCTTTTTTTCTCTTATTTCCATAAGGAGTAATCAGTGGCTGCTTGTCAAACCAATCCCAGAATGATTAGATTAGCTCTTCATTTTACCAGATCTAAGTCTGATTTTTTTTCAACTTTTTTTTTTTTTTAAAGCGCACCTAACCCATAAACGATACGTTTCTTGTGATTTTGATTTACTGCAAACATCTAGTAGTTACTGTAACCTTTATCATCCAACACTAGTTTTTGCCTATGTTTTAATCCCTGGCTCTTTCGCTGCGGTATTGTACTGTCAGCACAATTGTTGGTATATATGCTAAGTTATGGCCCCCATGCAAAGCTAATTAATTTTCTCCTCTAGAAATATAGATAGCCTTGTGACTTAAAAGTTCTGTAGCTTAATGAGCAAGTATCCTAAGACTGGCTTCAACCCTGGGTTTAGCTGTGGGCGAAGCTATTAACTATTCATCTGCATGTTCTTCGTGATCATACTGCATTTGGCCTCGTTGTTGCTATTTCTATGTCGCTGAGGTGCCCGGGTCGTGGGCAGAAGCTGTTGTGCTATATAAAGAACTAAGAGATAATCCCTGCCTCAAGGAGGTTCAAAATGTGTTCATGAAATGAGAGATATCAGGTGATTGCTGGCAGGTGGCAAGTACAGGGAAGAGTAAGGTGCTACTGGAAAGCGCAGTAGGCAGTAGGTTCAGTAACTGAGGTCCCAGCCATTCTCAGTTGTCTTTTAGCTTCACATTAAACATTTTATAAAAGCCTGTAAAAGATTGATCTACTGAGGACACATTCACAAATAATGTCTACTCTAGCAGAAAAGTATATGGATTTGGTCTCAGGTCATTATTGCAATGTAAATAATAAATAAGGTAACAATCCATCCATATTCAACTATGGGAAGAAAGATGAAGCAGAAGATCACTTGCAGTCATTAGCATTGTGCATTTTATATTAAGGCAATGTGCAGCTCCCCATTTTCATCATTGTGCATGTGTAAGAGTATCTGTGTTAATACTGACAAGTGAGGTAATAACTGTGGTTGTAGTCATGTTAGCTGGCCACAGAGACCAGAGACTGCTGCTGTATCTGGCTATGCAGTGTCCCACGTTAAGTCTTTTTCACATTAGGCAGAGATGCATTGGCTACAGGCTACAGATATCCAAGCCTATCAGTTACGTAGGGATCTGTATTCAGACGTTTTTCCTGTTTCATTTTTTACCCTGCATTTTTGAGTTGTATGACACTGTTCCTCAGATGTGGTCTAGCAAGCTCACAAATTTGTCCTTGGGCTTCAGGAGGTTCCCACTGGAACCTTGGGTTTTTCCAGAGAAGGGTGCTTGGGATTGCAAACAAAAGGAATTGTTCAATTGGTTTATGAAGTAGAGGCAGCACATATTTCTAGGCTTTGAAGAGCTGTTTTGACTAAAATCCTCGAAATAGTTGCCTTACTCTATTTAGGTAGTTTGGAATTGGAAATGGTGATGATCTGTGTTTTTCTTAAGCTTTTGTGTTGCCAGTTCTTTTTTTCATGCTTACTATTCTTGCAGTAGCAGCTACAAAATCCTCCCACAAGCAGACTCTCACTGTTTAAATATAAGGCACTCCCCGCCCCAAGGAATTTACAGTGAAAAGACTGGGGCAGACTGAAGGGAAAGAAAAGTAACCCCCGAACTGAGGAACGGCAGCTTCTTTTCCTAGTGCAGGGCTCTAGCCATTAAGTCAGTCTGGGACACGTGGGGGTATGTACATGTGAAAGTTACTGCACCATCACTTAGGATGTGAATTTACAGCTCGCTGCCTGCTCTACGCTGGCCTCCCAGGTGGGCACTAACTGTGAAGGATTTTATTCCGCTGGAGCAGCTAGTGAGGAGTATGCCGTAAATGACTCAGTGAAGGCTGCTTCTGGCGTGGGTTACAGCATCCTCGAGGCTGCTGTAACAGATGACCTAATTCCGCGCCTGCCTCCCTGCCCGTCCCACCGCGAGTACCCATCACCCGGGCGCCGCTTTAGCCCGTTGCGCCCTGGCCCTGAGCCCCAGCAAACACGCATTCCTTTGGGGCAGCTTGTGAGCTTGTCCCTTCCCGCTCGCCCTTACCCTAACTGCGTAAACTGCGAAGGTGCTTCTGAAGGAGCTGCTCTTACAGCCTGATTTTCAAAGTACTGGTTTACCTTGAAGCACTGGGCTGTACTTTGCAGTTCTCAGCTGTCTGTACAGCAAGGCTGGGGTTACGTCTGGAGGCCGTAACCCTATCAGTCATCCTGACTGGGAATCGGAACACAGAATATTTTTCTCTGGTGATAGCCCTTTGCAAGTCCACTGTCAAGCAGTCATTTGAAAGGAGTATGTAACGATCAGAACATTGGCGTTATAAATTAGCCATAGCAATTCTTTAGCAAATACAAGACATATGTTCTGGAATAAAAAATGTTTTCTATTTGTTTTGATACTGTCTTTTCCCATTTATCTGGGAGCTGTTTTCAGGAGCTTTGGTTATTTAGAGTACAAGAATATGATTTGTTTTCTTTCTGAAGAGCATCTGAGCATTTGGGAGGAGCACCAAGAGATGAAAATTGTGTGTGTTTATGAACATGCACATTAAGAGGGAAAAAAATTACTTTGGGCAAATTCTGGGATAAACTACAAGACTCGTGCAGTTGAAATCTGTCACTCAGCTGTGCAGAAGGACAAAACCTGCTGAGCTCCCTATGCCTCCCTATCCAGTGCCAAATGTCTGTAGGACCTGCCTGCTGAAGGAAGGAGTGGGAAGCATTTGGGCATGCCACTATTTCCAGCAAATGCTGAGCTACTGGTTATGTTCTGAAGGACGGGTAGTTGCAAATCACTGGTATCCTCTCCTCATTGCTGCTGTCCAATTGCCTGGGTGACCTGAGGGATTTACTGTCAGACCTGTAAAGATTTTGCATGGATCGAAGACTTTTTATTCTGGCCTTGTTTCATTTTCCTCCGTCCAGCTCTGTGATAATTCGTGTGGAGCAGGTGTTGCTTGGATCTCTATGCTTGACTTTAAAGTTAGATGCTCTTTATCTATCATTATATATTGATTATATAAAGAACATCTCAACTTTCTGCACAATAAGCTGTGTCAAAATTGTTGTAAGTGGCAGTGATAGTACATTCTGTTGTCTAAGGAGTTGCTTGGCGTTCTTCCAGCTTTTATCCCCTGTATGTCCTGTTTCCATTTATCATTCTTTATGCATTGTCTGATATACTGCTTCTCGGACCAGTGGCCAAACCTTCAGCTGGATGAATCAGCACAGACTTCAAACACAAGCGTTTTGGCACAATTTCCTTTCATAAAGTCCAATTCCGGGAGTGAATTTCTATTTTAAGATAAACATTTTAATATTCTTAATTTTTACATTTGGACCAACTGTTATTAAACAGAAGATTTGGTAGGGAGAACTGCTAGTTATGTTTTCAGAACTGCTAGTTATGATTTGCAAATGCAGTTGAGGGAAAACTCTTTCTGAGTAGAATAATGTTGTCTGCAGTATTCTTTGAGACAAGTTGTTACGAGAGTACAGTATGCCTGCCTGCACGCTGCTTTCCTTCTCTTCATTCCAAGGCATAGCATGCTGCATGCATTTCTCATACTTTATGTACCTAATGGTGAACATGGAATCTGAACCCAAGGTTTAATTAAATGTAACAGTGCATATGTCGTGGTTTAACCCCAGCCAGCAACTAAACACCACGCAGCCGCTCGCTCACCACCCCTCCTCTGGTAGGATGGGGGAGAGAATCGGGAGGGCACAAGTAGGAAAACTCACGGGTTGAGATAAAAACAGTTTAATAATTGAAATAAACCAAAGTAGAACAGCAATAATAATAACAACAACGATAACAGAATATACAAAGCAGGAGATACACAATGCAACTGCTCACCACCCGCCGACCGACTCCTCGCGTGTCCCAAACTGCAAGAGCCCCCCCCCCCCAGTTTTATACTGAGCATGACGTCACATGGTATAGCATACCCCATTGGCCAGCTGGGCCAACCACCCCAGCTATGCTTCCCCCCCCAGCTCCCCCTGCACCTGGCAGAGCGTGGGAGGCCGAAAAGTCCCTAGTGCAAGCACCACCCAGCAACAACCAAAACATCAATGGGCCATCAATGCTCCTCTCATACCAAACCCAAAACGCAGTCTGGTAGTCTTTTAGCCACAGATATTTTAAAATTACTTAAGTTCTTATCTAAGAGTGTGGTTACATTACTTTTTCACTGCTCTCATCCTCTCTGCAGGAATTCTGCTGGAAATGAATCCTCCCAACGTACTGTTGAGTAACTTCCCCAAGTAGACATAATTTCTTTCAAGCAAAGCAGACACAGAGTTTTTGATTTAGCTGCTACAATTCCAGTCTCTATCGGAATTCTTAACATTTGTAATCAAGTATGCTAACAGAAATGTCTAGCTTTAGTTTGTACATCCCCACACTGTAATACATTCCTAACAAGATGTAGGAGAAATAGATAAATTCCAGTGCATGTAATACAAGCTTGCCATTAACTCAAAAGAAAAAAAAAAAAAAACCACAAAAACTTGACTGCTTTTCTGAGCTATTAGCTTCCTGATGAAAAGAGCTTTGTCACTTGTTTGTCATTTTAAATGGGAATATAAAATGAATGATCAGGCAGGTTCTTCATTACAGTTGCACCAGAGGAATGAGCTGGTCATAGTTCCAGAATATGTGTGAAGTCCCACAGCTGAAATAAATTTATCAGGATGTTTGTACCTGAACTGGAACCAGCCACTCTGCTTCCGTCAGTTTTGCTGGTGTAGGCTCTTACATGCCGAATCTAGTGCCTAATGGTATTGCTCTGTGTACCAGTGACAGATGAACAGAAAAAGCTATTCTATTTGCATAGGTAATTGTTTGAGAATAAGTAAAGCACAAATTTGCTACCACTGATTTGTTGAAGCCATGACCGCATCTTTTAGAAGCTGTGTCAGCCGCAGAGGAGCTTGCTCAGCTTGCTGGCCTTCCCCTCACCCTGCCTCGCCGAGGCCGGGGCATTCGCCCGGCCGCTTGCTGCCCCGCGGGCCATTCCCGGCCAAGGAGCCCCTGGCAGGGGCTCTGCTGGGAAGGTGGCATGGCCGGGCCAGCCCTGCTGAGCACCGTGAGCCGGCGCTGGGAAGGTGGCGTGGGCTGGAGGTAGATAGTTGTTGCCCGTCTCCAGATCTCCAGCAAGAGGTATTTTAACGTGTCCTACCTCCTTCTTTGTAAAGCATGCTCGTTCCACGACGCTCAGTCCCAGTTAAGGCCCATGCAGGCCCCTCTCTAAAACCCTGGTTTAATTTACATTTTTGTGCAACTGTCCTTGCAGCCGTACCCCCCCGTCTCCCAGGGCACATGCGGCCGAGGTTGTCACTGGTATCCTTTTTGCTAATGATGTTGCATGGCTGTATTAGACGGATTTATCCAAAACTCACTTTGGAGATGACTCTGTTTCATTTTACAAAACAAGGGGAACCTCATTCCCCTGCATGAGGAGAAAGGCATAATTCTGAAAACTCCCTCTATTCAGAATGAGAGATGCCTGTCCAGAGCACTTCTTTACTGAAGGCTGATTAAAAACTCTTTATTCATCTTCCAATATTTTTTCAGTACAACCATTCACTTTAGCCGCTGACATGCAGGGCGTGAGTAGCTGTTTCAATCATCTAAGAATGTCCCAGGATGATTTCAGAAAAACAGGTTTTTACAAGGGTTTTAGTTTCTTTTATCTTATCTACCTCATGTTGGTTTTATATTCTATTCTGTCTTTTTGAGAGTTTCAGCAGAATTATAGGTGCTGTGTCATGTCCAGCACCAAAATAATTGTACTGCATTATTGTTTCACCCTAGCACTTTGGGGTTTTAATTCACAATTTGTATAGCGTTTTCAGCAATCCTGCTGAAGACAGGATTGATACCAGAGTGATTATTTATTTATTTATTCCAGAAAAACACCGCTCCCGTGCTGGTGAAAAAATGTGCATCCCAGATACTCATACGGCTCTTTATAGAAATCTGATAGTAAATATCATCAGGTGAATTGTAAAGTATTTGTAAGCACTCAGTGCTATAAGATGAATATGAATAAGGGATGCTGGCCATTCTTCTGGGATAGAAAAACATCTCGTTGACCAACTGTGCAAGTTGGGCCCTTGAGAAAGGAGTTTTAAAGATCTAATTCATTTCCTGTATATCTCTAGCATACCTGCTGTAATCCAATATTATTGTTGAAAGGTTCCTACTACGGAGTAAGTTATTAAGCAGCTATGTCTTAAAGCACTTAACCTTCGCCTTTTGTTATATTTGGCAAGAGAGGAATGCCTCCAGCTCTCACCTGTCCAGTCAGGTATACTGTGTGATTTGTAACTTCATTGGAGAAGATCTCTAATGGAAATTTCTGTTTTATCCCTGCATTTTCATTAATTTTATCGGTAGGAAATAATTTTCACATCTGCTTGGATCCTATCTGCAAGCAAATGTCTTCATTAACCCTAGATTTTATTAAAAAAAACAATTGATTTTTGGTCGGATTCCTATATCCTTTAGCCACCCCCAAACCCAGCCCCATTTTAGGATTTTTCTTAAGCTGCTACACTTATGTCTTTGCAGCAGGTCTTAGACCTCTGTAGGGAAAGTGCAAGCTCATAGTAAACTGTTTCTAAATAGAGTTTATACTGTTTGCATTTTCTGACTTGACTTTTGTCAGGAGCAAACAACATAAATGGATATTTTATGCTGTAACTTGAGTGAATGCTAAGGAGAAGCTTTTTGTTACATTTTTCTAAAGCTTTGTGCAATCTCTTTCCCTTTGATTCCCCCCCCCCCCCAACATCTTTACGGTGAAAATATGAACACTCTGATATCAACTGTAAATCATCATTTTCAACTAGTTTAAAGTAGATACTGGATGTAGTATTTGTAGACTGAAATAATAAGTGATCATTTATGTTATTTTCATATGAATTAAGCAATGATTTGGGTTTCAGTAAGTTTTGAATAAGGTCCCTTTTTACTGCAGTGGGAAGGGAAACAGCAAGTTACAATGCGTAAGCATATTCTTGTCTGTGTCTTAGGAAGAACAGGCAATGAAATGGTCAGATTTCTGAATTTTGTGGCATGGTGAAGTATGGAACATCAGGAACATCAGGAACAAGATGTTTACAAGTGAATTTTCATTGAAAATTAAAAGCAAAAGCCAAATTAAGGGGCAAAAGTTCAAATTAGTTAATGTGCTGAAGGAGATCAGTGTTGAGCAGCCAGTCAAGCCAGCTTATTCCATTAGCTCAGTCTGCTGTTACTTGACAATGCTAATGACAGGCTGCTGCTTTGGTCTGTATAAAAAAGAGGTCTGTTTTTGCTTGCAACTATAATTTTGAAAAAAGAAAACTGTAGATTTATGAACTTCATGATTATTTAACTATTTTTTCTTATACATTTTTAATAGCACCTTTCATCCCTAATAAATGGTGGTAATACCTGTGTTCTAGTTTCTTGTAGAATTTGATGGAGATACTTAAAATAGGTTACTGTTTGCACAGTCTCATATGGATTCTGCCTGGATTACAGTGAGGTAAATATAAAAATTTACTTTATTGTCTAACAACATCACCACAAGGCTTGAAATACCTAAAATAGAATGAAGGCCTGTTAGAGAGTTCTGATACAGTGAAGAGCTCGTTTATAAATCTTTTGCCTCTGGAAAACTTCGGAAAGAGACTCAAAAAAGGCAAATAATTTTGTCTTTAGTGCAACAACTAAGATATGTCACTTATCATCTTTGTGAATTATCCAAGTGAAGATAAAAGCATTCGCTGCTACACTTCCAACTTACAAATAGTTTTAAAGGACTACAGGACTGGGAACTGAGTCATCACTGAGTTTAAAAAATAAACAACTCCCCAAGCTTTTCAAATTGCAGTCTGCATTGTTTTCTCGGCAAACACTGCATCCCAGACATAACTGGCTGGACTTCCCAAGGAATATTTTTTGACATCAAAAATAACATTTCTGTGAAACACTGGTGAGGAACTTGGTGTTCTTGTAATCTTAGATGTGTCAACAGATCTTTTTCCCTCATATTAAATATATAAGGCTGCAAAGTTTATATATATACATTAATTCATCTCTATTTTAATGTTGTGCTTTGACGTTAAAATTTCACACTCTTTTCATACAACTTTAATCAGTGCTTTTTAAGTGAATAGTGGCAAAGCTACGTGAGAATGATGTCCAAGTACGAAAGCTGAATGGACATTTCCTTTGCCTCTCTTCCTGTGATGCAGACCCACGCCTGCTGTTCCAGGCACAGTTGCCTATCCCAACATTTTGACTGTTATAACTGGCAGTTCACCAGCTGCTGCCAGCTGTGGTGGCTGACTGGAGAATAGTGGATGTCAGTCCCGCAGGATCAGCGGTTAGACAGACTGCAAAAAGTCAGTAAAGTACTTAAAAAAAATTGCTATAATTTCCATTGGGTATTTTGTCCAAATAGGACCAGAATGTTTCTCCAGATGTTTCCCTTGTTCTGCGTAGTTTAATTCAGGGATATTCCTTTCTAAGTGAAATCAGCATGAGGAAGCTCAGACAGTCGTAATTTTTTTTTTCTGTGGAAATAATACTGGAATCTAGTGGAAATGGACCATTTTTTTTAATTATTTAAACCATGCAACATTGATATGAATTATTTATTATGGCAAACAGACTTAACATTTCTTTTTCTTCATACCAAACACTGTGCAGCAAGGCACACTAATGCAAAGAGAAAATATGGACATTTACTGAAACAAAAGTACAGCAAAAGCAAGCTAATTGCCACCTCAAAATATGTTAAAATGAGGATTTCCAAGTCCTGTATAAAAGTTTAAAATGTTGGTATGGCCTAGTCTTTGTATTTCATCTTCTCACAAGCCTTGGTCCATGCTTTTGAAGTCTGACTGGCGTGTCACGCACAGCCCAGTTGGATCACTCCTTGTGTGTGACAAGTACTTTTGTGGGCAGTAGAACAGGGCCTGGTTCCCGGTAGCTTTTTGTCTCCTGATTAGATAATCTCATGTCTAACACTTTGGAAACTTTGAAGCTTTTCTTTCATGTGAGGCATTCATAATGTCTCTCTTTCATGTCAGTTTGCTAGGGCTTAACATTGTCTCTGAGATCATACTTCAGACTTTCCCTTATGGAGATAAGAATCTGAGTCCATTTCTTCTCCCCAGCACCTCTTTTTTGATATTCTTTGAAACTTAATATTTTCTAAGACTGTATCTTTCTGTCAAAATTTCAGCCAGGACTTTTTAAAAATCATTAGCATGTACTCAGACGCCCACGCAACCACACCACTTTCATTGCTTATGGAAGGAGAGAAAAAATTTGCAATGACACCACCCTGTTATATGTACGTGTTAAAATTTATACCATTGTCAACATAAAATTGTTCTCTCAGTTATTGTTCAATTCAATTTTAAATACTTGACGTCAATAGTTACACTGTGCTTCTGTTTAATGTATCTTCGCCATTGGGGCATTGAGTTTTTATTTGCCTAGTGCTATGATGATCTTGGATCTGTTTCACCAACACTTCTTGTTGTCTGCAACCTTCTCGTACCTGTAGACAGATGTTGGGTTCTGTTTTCCGTAATGCTAATCAGTAATCTGGAAATAGAAAGAAAGCAAAATGAAAAGAATGAAGGGGGTGATAACAGTTTGTCTCAAATTTGAGATTTAAAAAATATATACTTGATTGGATTTTATGGGAAGGAATTTCCAGGAAGCGAAAGAAGCCCACAAAACCCCCCAAAAACTCCACCCTCAATTTGCGAGGTGCCTGCCTCCTTTTTGCCTGCAGAAAAAAGGATCAGACAACGTTAAGAATTTCTGAATAGAGAATGAAATGTTTTGAGTAAAACCAGAACTTTCCTGTAAATTTCTATGTTGTGAAAAAGGCATTTCTGCGTGGAATCATTCTAATGAGAAATTCTTGAGTCACTTCACTCAGCGTCTAGGGAAGATAGGCATATAATGCTCCATAATTTGAAACTCTGTCCTTAAATCTGTATTCCGACAACTCAGAAGACAAAGGATCAACACTGCAACAATGATTCTCACCCTAAGACCTGTGGTCTTGGATTCCCTCTGCACTAGTCACAGGCTAGATGGACGGTCTGTAGAAAGAGGCGTACGTGACCACAACAATGTAAGGTTTTAAAGTTTAGCATGCTACACAGAGACTCTGGAAACCTAGATTCAGTCCCTGCTTTTTGCTATGTATGTATTTAAGTAAATGTAGTACTTTTGGGATCATTTCCCACCTATAAAATATTATTTAATAATTTGCCTCAAAGGAGCAATGACAAGGTAAATTAAACAAAAAAAAAAGACATGAGTCTCTTGGCTCTTCTGGTAATGGGAGCAGCTGGAATTGTCTCAGAAAGTGAACCATGTCCAGAGGATGATCTTAGCTGTAGGGTCTTTCCCCTACTTACATTTTACCTTTTCCCAAGCTGAATCTAATTCTGTTTCCCATCCATGTTTCTTTCCTGATCAACTCCCTTTTGCTTTGAATGTTTCTGAAGACATAAATTCCAATTTGTTCTACAGGCAAAATAAATGCAAAGTGCCGGTTACCTCTTGGGCCACCTACCTAATGAGTATATGAACTGGCCAAATAGATTTCTCTAGTATCCCATGCAGTATTGTTTCTCCTTCAGTATCCCTCACCAGCTTGCTCTACTGCTGTTATTACTCACTGTTTGCCTCCCTTATCTGTGCTGTATTCAAGACAAGTCATCCTGGATTTATATTTTCAAGTAACGTTTTGTGACAAGCTGCATGAAGTGTGCTCCAGAAGTACAGACACAATTGCATTCATTGCTTGTCTGTTACACTGAATTTTCTTATTCTGTTTTTTAAGGGGAAAAAGTCATCCTTCTGGGTATGACTTCACGTCCATCAGCTGAACCTGTGAACTGGATTTTGCATGCTACAGCTTTCCTTTTTACCACTGCCTTTTGTTATCTATCTGAAAAAGATGCAGAAAGGGCGCAGGGGCCACTGTGCGTCACCATTGCTCTAAATGTAATTTGGTATTAATGGCAGACACACAGTACACATGTAACTATACATTACTGTTACAACACCCTATGGGCCATGAAAAGCATCACAAACGCAGATGTTCTAGGAAAGGAAAGAAAACACTTAACTGATCTAAAAACTAAATCAAAATCTGATACGTTTTTTCTGGGTGACACACAGTGAACGTAGTCTCAAATTTTACAGGGCACTCCAGGCCTGTGAGAAATAGTTAAATGAGGTTGTGAATATGACTGAGGAGGCCTGTCCGAGTTAGGACAGGCTGTCTGGGTAGCCCTTTAAGTGCCTGTGCCTCATAGCATCACAGGGGTCTGGGTGACGTGCTCCAGCCTTTCGGTATCGTGCCCCAGGGATTAATCCTGGACTGGCAGGGATTTAGCCTTGTCAGTGCATGGGCTGCTTGGCTGTCAAGGACTTCTCTGCACCTTTCGCTGTTCAAAGAGGGTCTAGGTGTATGTGAAATTCATAATTTCCATCAGGTTGTTCAGAAGGCTACGTACTTTATTGGAAGCCAGGTTCTTCATCATCTCTCTTGTAGATGATGAATTAGAAAAGAGGTTTCCATGGTCTGAAAGACAATGTCTTTACTTACTTGGGGTGAAAACAAATGAGGCACTGGAATTGAATGCCTTTGGTTTTGTTATGTGCTACAGCTGTAGCACATATTATGGAATTAATTTTGATCCAGATCTTGACTTTGTTACCCAAAAATGTTTTTAATTACAGAAAACATCAAAATACTGTGTCTTTTTATGTGAAACATAATACACTTTTCAACTGACCCCAAATCAAAAGACTTTTTTGGCCATTGATTTGTATTGAAAATGTTTTCCTTATTTAGAACAGAAAATGGTTCAGTCTCTTTAAAATGTTGTAAGGAAGTATAAAAGTTACGTTAACCAGAGAGAAGTAGTTTGTTTTAGTAAGGAGTTGGGGGAACAAAGTTGATCTATATTTCTGATATATTGTGAGTGTGAAGCAGTGTCTGTGGCTATTGCTTCAAGCTGCAAGGGTGAGGCAGAAGGGCTGAGTATATGCTCCGGTCTTAATTTCTTTCCCTAACGTGGGAAAACTTCGGGTTTTAGCTTCTTTCCATAATAAAATGAAGTGCATGTGATTCTCCTCAGTGCGAATATGACTGTCTGTATTCTAATAACTCTTTGACCTGTTGGCAGACTTCTGGTAAGCTTAAGCTGTTGAATGCTCTTAAAGATATTAAATACCCACATGTCATACAAAATTAGTTGACTAGAAGAGGATGACTTCTGTATTTTAATTGAGTAATGTGATTGATAGCCCATTTGTCAGAGGGTCTAGACATTGTCTTTGAGAGTGAGACTGCAATGTGAGATCACACTATTTATTAGAGAGCAGAAAATCTAAATGGAAGAGAGACACAATGTACGCATCAACTTTTGGAAAAGTCTCAGCAGAAGTCTATATATTAGTAGAGATCAGAAACCTAATCCTGAAGACCTCCAAACTGGAGACTACACAGTCTCTTCAAGACACCTATTCTAGTGCTCCATTTCTTTACCAGTTTTGTAGATAGATGCTACATTTACTCTTTTATGGTCTTTCTACTGTGTACACCCTTCACAAATTTTTAAAGGTAGTGGTGTCAGCTCTTTAAACACTTTGGGATGGAGTTTGCCAGACCCAGGTGCTTTGAAAATTTTATAAAGAACACGACTGAGTAGAACTATACCTGGTTCCCTTCATGTACAACACATCATTTGTTTCTGAAGAGGGAGGTCAAATGCCAGGAGACATATTATGAAATCCAACTCTTAAAATATGGGATCTCAATGGAAAATGGTTCCTATGGGAATTGTCAAGTTAAGCTGACTAATCTTTGAGGCTTTAATTTTTCTTTTGCCCTTTGTTATTACTGGAGATGGTTAGTCAGGTTCTCTAAAGATGGAGAGCTTAAGACCTGTAGGATCTATCAGTCCCTGCAGACTATAAAGGTAAATCCAGTCTGATTGAGGTAGCGAGGCATTCAAGGATTCATAATGCCTGGGAGGAAGTAAACTCCTGGGATTGTTTAAGTCTCATCCAAAAGTCTAGAGTTGCACAGGCATGAAGCATAGCAAATGGAGTTCTCAAAATTCAGACCAGATCATTTTGCTCTAAGTGGAAGTGTTTAGGTTCTGCTGAAGCCTTAAGGGGAATAAATGATACTCATTTTGCTTGCCTTGTAGAGAGCTGCTAGTATCTGTATGTTAAAATCTGTTGCACCCTCCAAACTTAAGTGAGCTGTAGGTTAATGTTGAAAACACTTCAGTGATGAAGAAGTTAAGATTTTTAAATCTTCCAGTGGATAGTCATTCATGCTGACACTGAAAAGTCAAATAGTATGCCATTCTAGCATATATTCTGAGTTGGCAGAATGAAGTATTCCTGCTGCCGCATCTGGTTATAAAGTGAGAATTTCAAGTTTAAACTCAGACCTGCGTGCGAAAAGAATTATGCTTAATGTAAAGGTAAGACATAAGAAGCATAATAATTCTGAGCGGATTCCATGTTTGGCATATGTATATGGTACTCTATACAGCGGACATTTTGCAATCAAATTTTTTTACTTAAAACATGAAAATATTTTTGTCAATACTGTGTCATGAGGGTCATTTTCATCTTCTACACCCAGGGAGCACAGAATGCAGTTTTAAACAAAATTGGTTATAATACGTGCAAAGCGTCCATGTAAGAATGCATTTTCCGTTGCAAATCAAATTACATTTTTGGGATACTAAGCTGATAATATTTGAAAGCCTCCTTACAGGATTGAAAATTTTATTCTCCAGTGCTCTTCACTTGCATTCATACAGCCTTGCAATTCAGTCAGGAGGCTGGCAGAGGAAGCAGAAGTGATCAGGGAGGTAGTGATCACCTTGAAAACTGGGGCTGACTTTGTCTCCCTAGCAAAGGTGTGTGAGTGATGGGTAACTGATAAATTAGCCCTTAACAGATATTGCTTCTTGGGAAGATCATGCAGTTGTAATACCTGCTGTTACCATTGAGTCAGAAAAATGTACGAATTATGGAAATGCAGTAGGCTGCTAAAAAGAAAACATTCATTAACTTTTTCAGAATTAATTCCAGCTTTATGTTTAAAGTGAAGTAGGAAGAACATTTGCAGAAGGGAGCTGGACTTCTCAAAAACAAAATGAGACTAGATTCCTGGTCAGACAAATCATGATATTGAGGGGCATTATTTAAAATAAGAGTCTGAAAGGAAGCTGAGAAGTGCTGGGAACATTCAGGTCAGATAATGGCACATGTTGGTGATGTCAGTAACAGAAAGCTGGAGCTGTACCTCAAACTGTGCTTACATTTCATTGGGAAAGCTAGGAGGGTTTTAAGCCTCCCCTGTAAGTCTCTTCTGTTCTTCTCTTGCCCACAGTGCTGGCAGCTCGCAGGATCCCTGGCTGCTCCTCTGAAGCTGCAGAAACGCTTTGGCACTGCGTAGCCCTCAGGCCACCAAACCAGGGTTTGCTTTGGCTGCGGCCCCATGCTGTGGGCCCCCCTGCCCCCCGGGGGGGTGGAGGCAGGAGAGCAGGGAGCGGGTGTCTGTGCAGACCCCTCTCCCTTCTTCTCCCAACGCGCTGGGGCTGTGCCTGCTGGAAGTAAGCCAAGCTGGAAGAGAAGCAGATGGAGTTTAGAAGCAATCCCTGGGAAGGAAGCTATTGCAAATAGCTCTTCGTCTACCACTGAAACTTAAAACTGCAAATTTTCCTGCAAAAAGTTTAGCTTTGGCAGAAAACAAAGCAAAGCAAAAGAAAACAAAAAATAATTTTTCCACTTGGAAGTTACTTGGTTTGAGGTCTGTCAATAACTGTTGTAAAATCCTCATGCTACTGGTCTGGAGAAGATCTTTCTTTATGTACAGGCTGCTAAAACATCATCCGCTACATGGTCACTTGGGGATCTTCTACCTTTCTTTGAAATATCAAGTATTAGTTACAGGCGGAAACAGCATACTGGAAGAAATGGCACAGAGCTGTGAGATCTAGTTTGTCTGTTCCTAAATTTCACCAAATGAATAGCTGTGTCTGCAATTTGGCTAATGAGCAACACAAGGCAAAGAATGCCCTTGCCTTTCCTTAGAGATACTGTGGGGTTTTCCAAGGAGAGCACAGAGCACTTTTTCCCAAGTGGTGAATTACCTAATTTCAGTAAATTGCCTCCTTTCCAAGTTGTACAAGCAACTCTCTTTTATAGCCCTACAAGGAGATACTGCCAGGTGTTACACATAGTGCAGAAAATACATTATGATGCCAGTTTCTCCCAGACTAAAAAAAACCTCAACTTTTTTCTCTTTTAAAATCAAGTAATTTCATTAATTCTTTTCCAAGCCAATGAGCAAGCAAAGAATATCTCCCCGCATACTGGTTTCAGGCACAGCTCATCCTTGGTAGTAACTTCACATAGAAACGTTAACAGCAGCTTTTATTATTCATGGTTTTGATCTACTTTGTGGAGGCAGAACAGCCCTAATCACTTGATTTGAATAGCTATTGTAAAGCTTATTTGGGAAGAAGATAAGAAGCCTGAGATATCTTTGCTTTGGAAAAGAAAACAAAGAAAGAGTTGTATTGCCATAAAACACTAACTCTTTTCTGTAATCTGTTTTCTTTGGTTTGTTTTGGGGGTGGTGGTGGTATCAATAATAAAGAAAGAGGTGTAAGCTAAATTTCATTCATGTGCAGAAGATGGAGGGGAATCTACTTGTCCAGAATGTTCCTGAGAGGTGATATTCTAGATACGTGCTCATACCTAGTGGTCTGATTCTTGAGAAATGTTGCTGTCAAATGTAGGTGGTTGTTATGAGGGTTGTATATACAGAAAATTCTTTCCAACTGGAAGACAGTCTCAGGAAAAACTAGGATTGCCTAAGTAGGAGGGTAAGGCTCTGCAAGGCAGCACCCACCGGTCTAAGTCTTCCAAATACAATCTGCGTCATTCTACCTCATCCTCCAAATCTGTTAAACGTACAGGTATAAAGATGAGCTTTTTAAAGTGAAATGGTCCTGGACTTCTGTAGGAATCTGATCTGGACTCAAAGCTGTATTAGCTTCACAAGACATTAATCACATAGTCTGTATCTCAAATAGTTGCATATTTTTGACATTCATATGATATTGCTCTTTTACTGCACTTCTGTCATTTTCCACATTTGTTTCATGGGACTATTAAATGCTGTTGCTTGTGAGATAAGTAATTCATGGCTTCTGAAGCATAAATAAGTGTGTGGTCATATTATATGAAGGGAGGTTTTATGCAGCTGTGTTTTAATTCATGCATTGTTACCTTTATTATTACTGATTGCTATTTTATAATAAAGCTACAGGGTGGCATCAGAATAGGTATGCTTTAATTTAAACTGAACTGGAGCCTGGTATTAGCAGTATGTTTGTCCTTTCCAGAAATGCAGCCCTGCAAAAGGCTGCTGTACAGTTAATGCACTCATATGTTTGAATAGGAGATATTACATGTATTGTCTTGGAAGTACTAAGTAAAATGAGTACCTGGAAGAACTGAGTAACTATTAATATGTACAGAAACCTTTGCCATGAGTAATATACTATCTGCAGATCTCTGGAGATGATTTATTTTAATGCAGCTTGAATGTAACATTTCCATTTGCAAACAAATTTGATCAAATACAATAAACATAGTGCTGGAGTCTTAATGTAATTCTATTACCTATAAGCCAGTACATAAAACAGTAATGCAGATGCCTAACAAAAGGCAGAGTAGCTTCTTCAGCTTTGCTGATAAATATCAGTGTAAGTCATGTAAGTCTAATAATCAAGCACAAAAGTAAGAGAAAGTAATATCCCTAGTCTTGTCAAAACATAAATGGAATATAGATGAAGGTTGATGCTTTGAGTAAAAATGTATGCTAGATTTAATGTAAGGAATAATGATGTAAAGCTGAAATTCAGAAACTAATAAAAATATCCTTTGATAGCCTGATATACAGCATATCTTGGGAAATACAAACTGCTCTGAAATAAAGATCAGACAGAACTAGACCTGCCATGTATTTGGTTTGGTTTTTTTGTCTTACCGTATCTTTATTTAAGCAAACTAGGGGCTGGAGGGTACCTGGGGGCTTTATGTACAAGCAGGTACTATATGACGGCTATTGAAACACTGAATCTAACAGGCTGAGGAGAAATTTGATTTTTTTCTGCTGATCTTTCACCTTGGGTTTAATCATGGGACTGTAAAACTTTTAATCTCTAAAATGGCAATACTATTAGCTTGGAAAAGTGTTGGAAGAAAGAAGAATTTTATCACAGCTCTAAAGTTACCAAATGCTTTTATTTCTGCAGAGTGCAGCTGATGGCATAACTTGTTAGCTAGTACAGTGCAAGTCACGTACGCTCATGGTTCTGAAGACAGCAAAGGTGAGACTGTAGTACTAATCTTGGGTTATGTCTGCCACTGAAGGGAGCCCAAAGAAGATTGTCAGGTACGCATTGCAAGAATATTAGAATAAATATATGTATGTGTGTGGGGAGCATTTAGGGAAAAAAAACGCACAACCTGTAAAAGGAAATTGAATCCATTGTCTCTACTGTTTCAATGAAGGGATTAGAATCTTTCTACGTTTTGTTTGGAAGAAAATCAAATAATTTTCCTGTCTGTCAACTAAGCACTATTTTTGCAAACATGTCAGTACTTAGCAGTTGTAATCAATAAGACTGAAGCTATTTTGTGGAACACCTATTAAAAAAACCACCAGCATTAATTTTGTTATTTAATAAAAATTGAAACACCTCCTGACTTAAAGGAATGATCTCAAATGAACAGGATAAAGCCCATTACTGTCACAGTGGAAATTCCTGTTGACTTTACTGACAGGAGGGTCCCACCCATTGTGAAATCAAGGAGTAATCAAATCTAGAGAGATTAAGTTTCCACCAGATCATGCTGTCAGAAGAGCTCCATTCTGCTTGAAGGAAACATAAATGAACAGCAACTTTTTCTCTTCTCCACCCGGCTTATCAGGCACAGCTTCTGAGCTTTGGGAGCTCTTCCTAGCTGTCTCTGATCAGGATGCAACAGCTCAAAGTAATTTCATGTTTATATTCTTCCTGAAGGGAGTTTTAGCAATATACTGGAATAAAAGGAAACAGCATGAGTCTGACAAGGCTGCTGCTGGAACTTATTGCAACTTACTGCTATTCTTCTCTATTATCTGCCTGCTTTCTAACATACTCCACCCGTAGATCTGACTTGTCACTGTCATGTGCCTCAGTAGCATGGTCATTATCTTCGCTGAATGTACGTAAATACATGTTTGTATTCTGTTGGGTTTGAACATTGGTATATACAAGACTAGAAAAGGGATCATCAGCTGCAGAAGTCCTATGTATGAAAGTATTCACTTTCATAGAAATTTTTCTTTCACTGTGTGTCCTTGTTGTTTTCTTTGAAACTTTTACCTGTTTTGGCTCAAAAAATACCCACCTGTTCTCTAATCATCTTGGTTCTAGCTTTGGAGAAACTGCACAATGTCAGCAACTGATCTGGTGTGTTGTATCTCAAATACTTTCAAGTGAGTGTTGCATGGTAAGGTGTACTGGTTACTTTTCAACTGAGAACTTGAGGAATGACCTACCTGGGGCAGTGCCCCAGAGTTAAGGACAGATGTGCTACAACAGCACATACAGCTGTTCCCCAATCCATCCAGAATGATAATTTCTGTTATTATGTGCAAATCACCAAATTATGCACTTTGAATAGACTGCGATTTGATAACAGATCTAGGACCCCTTGATTAGTCAAGGTCATGGTATGGGAAGGTCCACTGAAAGCAAATGAACTGATCAGTATGTACAAAGTGTATATGTATGAATGTGTGTGTACACATGTGGGACTTGAATGTGGGTAGGTTTTGTTGCTGGATTATCTTAAACTGCTCTCAGTATAATGGAATGGATTCCGTCCTACGGGCTGCCAGAAAGGACAATCATCGCTAAGTAAAATACTCAGCGGGATTACTTGCTGTGCTCAAATATCTAGCCAAATATCCCCCCTTATGAAACAAATTTCCTGCTCTTGTTATTTCCAAAAGTAAGATATAACTTTACATAGCAGCTCTAGAAAATGGAGGAGCACAAGTCCACATTTCAGAGAAGCATGTGATTATAGAATTTAATCTGAGTAGGCCAAACATCTCAGGAAAATTGCATCTGACTCTGTAAGACTCGGCAAACCTGAGAGTCAGAGAAATTTCTGTTAAAAGAAATATTCTTCCATTTTTCTGTTGGCTGAGAAAATTAATCTAATTTCTAGTCAGAGAAAAATGAAAGAATAGCCTGGCTTAAAAAGATTGGTTTAGTGTGTTATATTTTATATCAAAAAAATGAAGGACCTGAGAAGGTTTGTCTGTAATTCACCTCTTCCATTTTAGCCTTCACACTGGCAAGCTTACCTGAAAATCAATATTTTACATTGAAAAAAATACGTTCTGTGTCAGTAATATTCTCAAGCAGTATAGATCTTAAAGAAAAATGCCAACACTTGCCAGGTAAATATTTGTAATGAATAATCTGTCTGAACTCCAGGGAAACTGCAGATCTGGAAGCAATGGCCAGCTTCTCCAGTGGTGCTCTTAAGCAGCCATTCTTCCTCTTCTCCCTTGGTTTTTTTGTTCATTATGTTTACCACAGGGCTGCATCGTTACTCTTCCTTTGGCAGCTGTGACTTTTTTTCTTGCAAATGTCAACCCTCAGCGAAAAAGCAGCTCTTAAGCAGTAATTACACAGGCTGCCCTGCAGGAAGAGGGCACTTACTACAGAGCAAAGCATGCCAGGTACTCTGCCAGCTTTCTGTTGGTCCCAGTTTGTCATGTGTAAATAGAAAGAAGTGATAGGATTTTATTTGAGCAGGGTAGGCATCCATAGAGCAGCGGGTGCTAGAGGCAGGCAATTGTTTCTCGTCTCTGCTATTATTTTATCTGGGGTATTTGTCACCTAAATTTTCTGTGTTTCAAGCACTTCCGTCAAATAAAAGTGTTCATACCTGCCTGTGTCTTGCAAAACAGTTCAGGATCTGTAATACGTAAAGTCTTCTTTATCCTATATTCTGGGGAGGCAGCTAAATGATTGTATTCTTCGCGCTCCTGAATAGGAGATCTGACGGATTTAATCTTAAATAACTGGTCAGTTGTTCCCACTACGAACCTGGATTGTCTCTTCCAGGGAGGTTGTGCTGGAAGCAAATCCTTAATTATTGTATTCTACATCCATATCTGTAGTCTAGGTCTCAAAATATACTGTTGTTACAGGAATAATCTCTCCAGAGTTAGACTGCCCATCAGTTCTCAATATTTCAGCCCTGCATAAACCCTGGTTTGATGTGAAAGTCACTAAAGTTATCATGAAGACAAAGTAGAATGATTCTCTTATGTCATGGTGGCAAATTGGAAAGTGGAAATTGGTTTTATATTTAAAATTACCATATTCTCACACTGTACTTAAAATCAAGAGCATTCTACTCTACATGTAAAGTAACACAGAAGGTTTAATCTTCTGGAAAACCCATGATAGCTAGCATTGGATAACATAAGTCAGAATCTATGCTAGCAGGGAGCTTTGCTGCAGATGCTTGAAGGTTCCAGCTAGATTTTATAAAGAGAAATTATGTCTCATTCTGAGGAAAATGAAGAAAAGACAAAACCCCAGACTCTTTCATCAGAGTATGGAAAAACATTCAGGTTACATATTGCTTGTAAATGAAGTGTTTTGATTATCCTTGCAATTTTATGGAGATTAAAGCTTTTCTGTAAAGTGTACGCCTTGAGATTTTTTCCATCACAGTCTGAAAGCAAATGTTGAAACAATGAGAACTTCAATACAGATCACCCCTTCTTTTTTATTTATATATGCGTGTATAATTTCAAGGGAAGCTATTTGTAATGAGAATGAATTCTGTTCCCCCAGCCCGGTTAAATTGTCATTGCACTCTTCAAATCCTTTTGGGATAAGGATCATTTTTTTGTAGTATGAGTTTACAGCCCCAGTGCAATGCAGCCTTTATTATGATTGGTGACCATAGGGCTACCTCAGCTTAAAGAATGATAACCAGGGGCCTTTTGGAATATTAAAATAGCAGAAAGATGAGATTTTTTTTTTAGTGTGTCCAGTTTGCTCAGTGTTTTACACAGTAATGAAATTATGAGAGGGGGCAATACGTTCTTTCATTCCCCAGTTATCCCTCTCCTTCTGCTCCCTTGATGTAATGCTGCAAACCAGCCATGCCTGGCTTAATTTCGTAATTTCATCTCTTCAGCCCTACCTGCCAGTTGCAGCGGCTGAGCCGCTGAGCCTCGGTGTTGGCTCTGTGGGTGATCAGAGCAGGAGAGAAGCTGCCAGTGCCACACAGCAGCAGTCTAGAAAGTGGGTGCTTTCTCTGAGCTGTGATTTCTCGTGCTACCGCTGCCCTTCCCTGTTCACACGCCCGGTGCAAGCACACGTGCCTCTCTCCTTGGCTGGATGTAGCCAGCAAGGGGCAAGACCTATCTGGGTCACGTGAAATGGCTACAGCTTGCAGCCCAATCCTCCTCCCTCCTTTCTCAGGGTGTTTCGTCTGCCCCCACCTTCATGTAAGGCTCTAATCACTGACTGCCCCTTCATTAGGCAACAGATCTTGCAACATTTCCTTTCCTTTCCAAAAATTCACAGTGAATCATGAGACAAACAGAAAATTAAACAGAAATGCTCCATAGCTTATCATAGGCTTATTAGAAAGCAGATTTTAAGCAGTAAAACAAGTTTGGAATGGAAGTTGCATGTTTTCCCAAGGAGAGAAAGAGAAGGAAGGAGACTGAGACTGTCTGAAGCATTTTATGCACTTAATGATTCTACCATTGATGAGTGAATGTTATGAGGCATAGTGGAGATTTAGAGCTGTAATTGCTTGGCAAATAGAACAAGAAGTCTATGCATAACAAGGACAAATGAATACATTTTACAAAATTAATATGATACCGTGTTTATGTTCTTTAATGATAATGTGCAGCATATCCCCACCCTGGATCTAGGGCTCAATGTCCAATGTAGTGATGACCCTATGGTCCATTTCAGAAACAATTCAGATCTTTTAAAGATAAGAGAAGATCTGTGTTTGCTATTGATGCTTTGCCTGAGGCTCCTAGTGAGGAATAAAGAAGATTTACTTGTGTCTTTAAGAAAACTCATTTTCACTTTGTGTAGCACAAGGAGAGTATTGCATAGCTTAGGGTTTTCTTCAGTTTGCTTTGGCACATGTTTTTTTTTTTTCCCCTTTGGCAAGCAGAGTCCTTACTCTAAGGAATTTAGACCCAGATTGTTTTTCAAGCAGCGACTAAATAATTTAGGATATATCATACAGGAGTGAGCTTAGACACACACTTACATTGGGTAGTATTTCTCCGTGTTACCGAAGGCAGTAGAGAGGCCACCCACACTGAAAGTCCAAGTACCGTGTCCAAAACTCATAAATTGTCTTTAGCTTTTTGTGTACTTCCTCACAACGTATTTTCATGTGTCTGTGGCACCATGGCTGCCTGTCAGGTACCTGGCACTTTATGATTTAAACTACAGCTGTGAGAAACTGTGAAAAAATATGCGCTGCCAGCAGAGTTGGTGAAAAGTATTTTTCAGTCTGGTTAGAACGAATAAATATATTGTGACAAGCCACTGGAGTGAAATGGAGCCAAAAGATTGGAAGGGATTTGACAAGGTGGTTGAGTAGGTTTCCAAAGCGCATGTTCTCATCCTGACAAGCCAAGAGATGACATGGGAGCAAAGAGAGCGGTCTTCAAAAAACATGCCGGAAGGAATGTTGAGGATTGCAGACCTCTAGGCCTTATTTCAGCAGATCAGTTGGCCAAAGCTGACTTAAAGTAGAAAGTCTGTAAAATTGAAACTTGTGATTTCAAAGGATATACATGCATATATGTATATGTACGTACATATGTATTTATGCATGTATGTACACACACACTTCAAAACAAAACAAACAACACCCCTCACCAACTTCTTCTCATCAAATACCAACTGTCCTTCTTGGGACCTCACGTGGAGCACTCTGTCCCTTCTGAGGGAACATCCATTGGAGGCAGAGCCTGGTGAGCATCTCTGCATACTCTGAGGTCTGCTTTAGGATTGGATGTGGGAAGTGGTAAGTTGGCTGGGTTTAGAAGTGCAGAGGAGCTTGGGTTTTTTGTTTTTCTTTTACTATCTTCTCCTAAAGATTCGAGCTGCCTTTCCTTTTTCATACTGGTCACTTTACTGCCAGTCTGGAGAGAGGGGAGACATGAGCACTGCTCTTACCACCTCTGTGGGTCTTCCAGCTATAATGATGGCCGTGCCTAGACCCGCAGGCCGAGCGGCCGGCTAGGCTTTGAGCTGAACCCCTGTTAAAGTATGTTAAAGTGTGTGTTATGGCCGACACACCACGGAGGGAAGTATGGCAGGCAAGTTCCCACACCCACCTCGTACACAGGGACTGAGCATTATTTTCATGTATTCCTGAAGGGGTAATCCTGTAGTAGTGGCTGTTGCTGAACCAGCGTCCTACCCGAGCCATCGATATTTTACTGTGAACACATGCAATAAAACCAGCTCTGTTTTTACTTACCTATGTGAAGTCATCCTGGCTCTAGGCCAAGAGAAATTGAGATGGCTGTCCATATTAAGACAAGCAGGACTTGAATCTCTGTGAATGAGTCATAGGTTTCCCTTGTCTCAGTGATGTACTGTTTCAGTGACTTGAACCACCTAATACCTTGGCAATTAAGTACTATCAGAAAAAAATTAGGAAAATATGGAACACCACTTGGGGTATTGCTTCTGAGCTGAGTACTGATACAGCTAAAGGGATATTATCCTTGCACAATCAGATCTGTGAAGTGAGAGCAGTAACAGCAATTTAAGAAGCCGTTCTTTTTTTGAAGAGGTGAATCCAGCCTGATTTTACCTAACCACACTTTATATAGTACAGCAGTAATTTTCTCACCTCAATATGGCACAAGTTCTACATGCAGCACTCCTACAACTAAAGCTGAAGCAAGGGAGGAGTTGTTCTTTTTTGTTTTAAAGGGACTTGTGTCATGAATGACTTCACCTTTTACCTTTTATTAAAAAGAAAAGATAAAAATAAAGGCGAGGACAGGCATTGATGCACGGAGAACATAACAGGAATATTTCCTAAGAAAAAAACACTGAAATGCAGCAGTCTATGTGCCAGAAGGATTTTCAAAGTGATCCACAGCTGTATGGTTGAAATCTTCTCTCATTTCTCCAGCAGAGATAGAAAAACAGACAGAGAATCCATCCTTCACATTTTAGAGTACTGCAGCTCAAGAGGGAAGCTGTGAGATGCCTGATTCCAGTTTTCATAGCAGTCGAAAGGGCAATTTAGCATTCCTCAGCATCATGGCAGCAATAAAAAGAGCATAAGGAGAAAAGAAATAGATATTTAATACCTTAAAAAATCATATTGACATTGGCACATACTTACTTTCCACAGTATTTTCTGAGATTTGTGCTGAAATGGAAGCCTTTTAATAAAACAGTTGATATCTTGCCATAAAAAAGGGTATAAAGAAAAGCCATTTCAGAATATGTTCAGCATGCTATGTATGTGAATGGAGGGAAGAGTAACAAACAAGTTTGCCAAAGCAAACTAGATAAAAGCAAAATAAGTAATAAAAAACTGTTGTGGGTTAACCCGAGCTGGCAGCTGAGCACCACACAGCTGGTCACTCACTGCCCCCCCAGTGGGATAGGGGAGAGAATCAGAAGAGTAAAAGTGCGAACACTTATGGGTTGAAATAAGAACACTGAAATAATTGAAATAAAATATAATAATAATAACAACAACAGCAACAAATTGTAATGAAAAAGAAAATAACAAAAAGAGAGAGAAATAAAACCCACGAAAGACAAGTGGTGCAAATGAAAAGCAATTGCTCACCACCTGCCGACCGATGCCAAGCCTGTCCCCGAGCAGCGGCCCCCCGGCCAGCTTTCCCCTAGTTTATCTAATGAGCATGACGTCACATGGTATGGAATATCCCGTTGGCCAGTTTGGGTCAGCTGTCCTGGCTGTGCCCCCTCCCAGCTTCTGGTGTATCTCCAGCTTTCTGAGTTGGCAGAGCATGAGAAGCTGAAAAGGCCTTGACTAGTGTAAGCACTGCTCAGCAACAACTAAACCATCAGTGTGTTATCAACATTATTCTCATACTAAATCCCAAACACAGCACTATACCAGCTACTAGGAAGAAAATTAACTCTATCCCAGCCAAAACTAGGACAAAACCAAAGCATTGTTGATAAGTAGCACACCAGGCACTTTCTTTAGCTGTGTAATTCTTTTTTTTGGCATAGATTGGAAAGTATTTGTTGCAGCGGGAGTAGGAGGCCCCTGTGCTTTCTATATGAGCCTTACACAGGTAGTTTCCAATTACTGAAGCCAAGTGCTTGGTATTATTCAAGAAAGGGATTGGCCACTTACAGGAAGAGCAAGAATAGAGTTGTGCAGCCATACAAATTTGAATTATAAAAAACCGTTAAAAGCCCTCATAGTTCTGATAATAAGCCATCCTTCCACTAATTGGCGTGAGAGAGATTACCTGCAGACGTATGATTCTACTGTATCAGTTTTACCCTGATTTTATAAAATTTATTACTGCCCTCTGACTGATACTCAGTTAAATCTATGACCATTGGCCTAATCCAGGATGTCATCTCCTATAATTCTGTCTTCCTAAATTTCCCTGTATATCAAGCTTTTCATTAGGTCAGCTGGAGTTCACATAAAAAAACCCTCATGGGGTTGTATTGAAGGTGCTTTGTTTAGTTTTGCTGGGTGAATGGCTATCTCTATCGCCAGGCATAACTAATCAAATATTTTGTCAGCTTTCTAGTTAGGTTGTCAACTTGTGGTTCATAACAGCTGCTGTGAATTAGTACCTTTTGCAGTAGGAAATATGGTAAATGCATAAACCGAAATATAATTACGGAGAAAATAACTTCCCTGTTCTGTTGTAATAATAATAACAAGACGTGTGTTGGGTGGTGTTCTTGGGTTTGGGTTTTGGTTTGGTTTTTTTTTTGGTAACAATGTATGAGTTTAGTTATAACAAAGAAAATAAAGCTTTCCTTTCCACTCCAGAGCTGGAGACCAGACATTTTGCTTTCAAATTGATAAAATGACATTATTTAAAATACATTTTTATCTTCTTTGGCAAAGACAACACTGTGGTTAGCATAGAAATCCTCCTCAGTGTCCAAATGGACTCCATCCAAAACCTCCTGAAGTCAATAGAAAAATGCTCATGCTCTTCATTTGGTATTGGATTAAGTCTTATTTTTGCTATGATCAAGATTACTTTCACATTTCTGGCATGTTTCTGGATAGTAGATTTGTATGTAAATATGTACTTACTAACATATTTGAAATCAGTAAATAAGTAGCCATGAGGTGAAGTTTTCCCCAAGTGAAGTAAAAGGAAAATTCCCAATGATTTTCAGAAGGCCAACATTTCATTCTTGCTTTGGTTAGTTGTGGGCAGTGTGGAGTGGAGTGTCTTTTGTTTTAGGTTTGTCCTTTTTCTTCTCATGAACCGACAAAATGAGCTACATTTGTATTATCATGTACAAGGAATTAAGGCACACAGTTTCCATTAAGAATGATCTGTTACCTCGAAAAAATGTTAATGTTCTTACTTTTGCCTTACTATTCTTCATTACATTGTTAATAGTAATGGAGTTGCATGCCTAATTGCACCCTAATGAAAACTTGTCCTTTTATCTATGGTTAGGAACAGATCCATGGACTAGGTGTTAGGAAGAAAAGAACTTCCCGAGGAATGGTGGGATCTCTTCTGAGAGAGCTCTAAGGAGAGAAAACTAGAAAATCTGGTTGTTTATCACAGCTTTTCTTTACTATCCTTTTCTCTAGTGACTTGCAGATCAAAGTTAAGTTTCACAGCTTGCATTTAATGAACTAATTTGGATTGTGACTTGTATTAAAAATGCCGAACAGAACATTTGCTATGTTCTATTTGTATTTTAGTCTTTCTGTATTGAAACCATCCAGCAAACTTTAGATTGCTTTAATTGCATGCCAATTCCCAGCTCTGTATGCGGAATAGAACTATATGTTCTTCAACCATACTCACAGGACTGGCTCTCTTTTACTGCAACGTAGTAACAAAAGAGCAAAGAGAGCTGTCATTTATTTTACAGCAATTTTGGGTAACTGTCTCCTGTGGTGATAAAGTATTGCAGGGTGGAGAGATGAAACGTGTTACGTTTTTAACAGGAAAGATGAATATTTGCTATTAAGGGGTGCAAGGACCAGGAAACAGATCCTACTGCTACTCTTGCGAAATGAAAAATCCAGAGACTTGTAATGGTCTAGGTGAAGCTGAAGAATCAGTGTTGATGGTGGGACTTTGTAATGTGTCGCCTGAAGGGTGCAGCTAGCTGAAGATGTTAGTTCTGTATTTGTGAGGTTTTCTCTGTATTGTGCTATGACTTCCTGTGGACTTTTAAGCGATAATCCTGTTATGTACATTCAAACAGATTCTAAATATTCTTCCATACAAGTAACTATAGAAAAACTATGCATTTCAGAAGGACTGCAAAATGCTGTCCACAGTGAATGCTTCTCTGCCCCTGAAAATTGATTATTCCACTCTGTCTATTTTCCTAAGCCATTTAAGTGCATCAGATAGTTATAGATGTTTGACATGCTAAGTGATGGTCTGGCTAGAGTAGCACTTGTCTGAGGTAACTGAATTGTTTCCAGTAAACTTGGCACATCCATATTGTTAATATGCTACCACCTACCTTAAAAATGGTCAGTCAATTTGTTGCATGACATTTTTGGATTAAGTGGGTTGTATGGATTAATTGTGTTCATTCTAAATATGTGTCACTGATTTTTTTTCTAAATGACCTCCCCTGTTATTTTTTTGCTTCTCCATAATTGATTTTCAGTGTGGAAAGCGCTTACTGTTTAACGCATATTGCAAAATAAAATGATAAAAAGCAATAGATTGTGAAGATTTTTTGCAGTCTGTCCTTCCTCATCAAAGGATTTGCAAACAGTTGTGCCTTATCTGAAATAGTGATTATTGCCAAACTATGTAGGAAGACAGAAATCAGAGCAACAGATTTTTTTTTTTTTTCCCATGGTAAATTCATTAACTAGCATTTTCAAAGCTCTAGTGGGACATAACTAAATTTAGCTGGTGAAGTAATAAATATGAACTCCCTAGTGAATAAGTGATTTCCTTCTCAAAGTTGCAGGAAGCACAGGGAAATAACTGGGAAGAGGAGTGGGATTGACATGAAATTTTGTTTAGACTGTAGATCATATTACACCATTTCTCTTGTTCTCATTATGGTTCTCTTCATTGAAAGATATGCTAGAGACATACTGTCACTGCAACAGATAGTGGTGAGAAAAGAGTGACTTAGAAAGCTTGAAATACTACAGCCTATCTTTCAGTGGCCAAAGATAGCTTGACAGAATTGTGTTTCTGCTTGGTCTGAGAGATAAGTCACAATTGCAAAATATCTAAAGAGCAGCCAGCACAAAGTACTAGGGTTTGATTTTCCTGTTACAAGGCTAAAGCCTCTCAAGTCAGGTGAAGGTTGCTGAGCCTTTGTTTAATAGCTAAGTGACAGGAGATTCGGGGTTTTTTTCAAAAGCTGAGAGACTATCCCAGAGGTATACACTGAACACTATGTGTTCAGTCTGATAGTTTAAAGAAAATTTGTTATGTTTGAAGAGTCCTTTTTTTTTTTTTTTAAGTTTTATACTAGTTTCTTAGCTTTTGTCTTGTCTGGTTCTCTCCTATATTTAATCAGATTTGGGGTCACAAGCTTACATGAGCGAGCAATCTCCTGTTGACTTCCACGTAGGTTTTGCTGATGAGAAATCACTGGGGTTTGTGGGAGTACAGCTCCATGTTGAAGGGCTAAAATCGTTAGTGCTGAAGTCTATTGATCTAGCAACATGAGTTGCTGATGCAATATAGAAATAGTCAAAATATTTATGATCAGAGCTTTGGCATGTCCATCTGACTCATTCTGCTTTGCGGTGATATTTGAGAACAGAAAACTTCTCCAATTTCTGAGGCATGTAACATTTTGTCCTGCAGCTCTAGTCCTTTATAAAAGGACCGAAGATATTTTCTTAATTTATTCTGGATAACGGGAAGTTGCCATATCTTATGACATCTTTAAAGAGACTAATCATACTTTTAATTGCTTAATTAATCACAGCATGAAAGGGGCACAATCTCCAAGGACATTTACTTTTTTTTTCTTGCTTAGGAAGTTTGGTCGGCTGCTTTCTTTATCAAAGCTAGCTGTTTGATAGTAGAGAATGTGGTTAAAAAGGTTGATCAAACAGACACAAGATCATCGCTGACACTCTTTAGTGTAAGATGACTGACCTGTAAAGCTTAACTAGATATTTCTAGCCTATTGGCGTGGGTGAGCGCATGTGATCTCTGCCCCAACTGTCAGAAAGAATATGCCCTCCTGTTTCAGCCAAACACAGATTAAAAAAAACCCCACAGACCTAAAATATAACAGAAAGCCTAAATGCAGAGATGAGCATCTTGCCAAATGGGGGAGTGCCTAATTTGAGAACAGCCGAGGATTCAGGTTCTCCGTACTGGTCAATGGACTCATTACTTCTCACCGCTGAGAAACACGCCGCTTGCTTTGTCACACAACCTGTCTCATCTCATTAGCACAATGACTTGAACATGTTGACAGCATGTAATGGCTTTCGCTGCATATGCTAAGAAGTGATTTTAAACCAATTTGCTGTTTTCTTTGTAGGCAGAGTGTGACTGCTCATTGTTGCTAAGGTCCCCTAAAAGTTATTCATTTGCCACAATTCCTATAGGTAAAATATGAAGCTGTGAAACAGATGATACAATGCACCAGCATGCTTGTTTCTTTCTCTGTACGTTAATGAACTCCCACTCATTCCCAACTGGTAGCTCGGTACATTGCGGTGAATGCATTCAGGCTGAATCAACGTTCAGCGACTCAACAGACAGCTTCTACATCGGCTCTTTGTTTCCCTGAATGCTGTTAAAGCATAGCTAATTCTCAGAGCTGAAAGCTTAAGATTTTCCGAATACATTGTCTGCATCTGATAAACGTATTTAAATGTTAGACTTCATTCTCCTCATTAAGTACCACCTGCCTTACTGGATCATGTTTATATTTTTTGTTCCCATAGCATTAATGGGGTGATCAAAGCTTTCAGGAAAGGTCCTACCTGTCCATTCTATTTACTATTACTAATAAGAAGCTCACCATTTAGCAGTCTTAAATAATGAACTCTGTATTCAGTGGTGACCTAGTGTTTGAGTGCTGACCAACATTCAGGGAAGAAATGTTAAAAAAGAAATGTAAAAACACTTTTCAAATTGTCTCGTCTCTGATAGCGCATTGTCTGTAAAGAGCTGCTTTAAGCAATGGTGCTGTTTTTTCACATTATTGTGCTAGATTTAACCTTTTGTCCTCTTTCTAGACTCTGTATCTAATGGGAGACGGGCACGTACTAGAAGGCTGTTAAAATTCTCAAGTCCTGTGGTAATACTCTGGCTCATTGGTGGTGGGTGATGTTCTTTGCACTGTTGCTGTAAGTAGAAATCACATGAGCAAAGTTAAGCAGAGAATTGCATTGTTTTCAGGCACGACTATGAATACTTCAGTTCTACCTGACTTAGCATAATTGATTGGGGAACTGCTTGGATTTTATTTTTTCTCTGGAGAACCCTAAAAAAAAGTTCCTGTATCCGCATCCTTTTTTTTTTATAGAAGGTTTTGGGGTGTTGGGGTTTTTTTATATAAACCAAGTTACACAAAAGTTCTTCCTCCCTCACCAGTGATCAGTTTGACTATTGACAACTACCACGACAAATTAAATCTGTAAATGTTCTCATGAAAATTGTCATGAAGTCAGAGGGATTTTTCGGGGGAAAGGAGAGACCAGTTGTAACTTTCTTGTATTTATCTCTGCTGAGAATGGAATTCTTTTTAAGGTTCGTAAGACCTTACTTAGGCCAGTGAATCCCACTTTAGTTAAATGGCTACCGGATACCTCAGGTTATTGCTGTGGAGTTATTTTTGAGAAAGGGACTGAAGTGTTCTCCCAAAGCCTGTATTTGAAATGTTTTCATTTTTCTTCTGAAGCATCCGGAAAGAGTCTGAATTTTATTTTCATTATGATATAAATATGTTTTTTGAGTAATAGACCTAAATGATTAACCTGCAAATAACAGGCAAGAAGAAGTGCTTGAAAGGTTGAAAGTCCATGCTGACAAATGATACAGTACTTCTAATCTTCATAAAAGTTTCTGTGTATAAAATTAGACCTTTTATGTCTCCGATTTATTTTCTCTTGACTTAATTTTTTTGAATTATGTTATGATCTGAGGTTGGCAAACCTACTAAGTTTGGGAAAGTAATGTTTGTTCACTTACCTGGCAGGCTGTCAAGTTCTAAAGGTAGAAAGCAAATATCCCATTTGGCTATACGCCTTCACAGCTCGCTCCTGTTCACTGAACTTGCTGGAGTCACAAGCACCTGCGCAGCACCTGGGTAGACGAGTGGAGTCTCCTAGCTGGTGCCTGATTGCATTGGATTTATTGGTATGCAGCCTTCAAATAGGCACTTAAATCTTCTGCTTAGTGCTGGTTTGAAAGCTTACAACCTTGGGTCACAAAAAGGGTTTGTCGTGTACAGGGACTCTGCCCTGGAGTGCCGCTGGCTGCATTTTATTTTCCTGCTTCACCGTTTTTGATTCATCTTCCTCCTGTTATATCTATCTCAGCTAGCATCCGGTGGCTCCAAGCTGCTGTCATTTGATTTAACCACTCACAAATCAGTTAAGTCAAAATTAATTAATGAATTCCTGTTTCCTTCCTCCTGAGCTCTCCTAAATAATTCGTTTTTAATTTACTCAAAGTACTAAAAACATTTGGCTTGGCATTATTTGTCCAAGGTGACTATGAAAATGGAACTGCTCAAAAAAACATTTGGAGAATAGTGCTTTTGAAATGCTTAGAAATTTGTTTTAAAATGCCTGGTTTTATTGTGGACAAGGGGAAAAATAGAAGTCTTACTTTCAGAAGTGATGGAGGCTGAAAAAGAAATAAATATGGCATAATATCTCTTTTCCCATGTGGTGAAATGGCTCTTGGGAAAAAAAATAGTCAATAATAAAAGTTGGACTTTATTGACTCTCCTGGAATTAAAGACACTCTTGACAGCAGAAACTCATCAGAGCTGAAGTATATCACTATCYTTTTTTCTTCTGTGGCACACCATAGGTAGAGAATATGCACACTACAGCATCATATGAAGCTAGTAATTGTAGGGTCACTGCAAATTTTATTTTACTTTTATAGAATAATGGGAGAAAAGAAGAAAGGCATGCATAGCATCAGGGGAGCCTGTAGCTGCTTGCATCTTGGGTTTCCTAAGATGAACTTGACCTTTCAACAATGCCAGGATGATTTCTGTGACATACCAGCAGCAGAAGAAAGCGGAACTCGAGAAATATTAAAGGAGCTTTCAACAATGACTGAATATGAGCTTAGAGTAGCACTTGACCCCTGTTGATTTATTTTTTTATTTAAGTCRTAGCTTAATCACAGTTGGTAACTGTGATTTTTCAAAGACAATTGATAGCTGAAGTTACTGAACATGAGTGACATTTCCTAGGTAATWTGAAACCTGCCTTTTTTTAAGGTAAAGGTTCTTAACCCAAGTCAGGTGAGCACTGCCAARTGCTGCTGCAGTCTGTGCGGGTTATGTTCTGCTTTGATTCTTGTCTCATAGTGTCKTGGTTTAACCCCAGGCGGCAACTCAGCCCCACCCAGCCACTCGCTCACTCCCCCCCGGTGGGATGGGGGAGAGAATCGGAAGGGTAAAAGTGAGAAAACTCGTGGGTTGAGATAAAGACAGTTTAATGGGGAAAGCAAAAGCCGYGCACRCAAGCAAAGCAAASCAAGGAATTCCTTCACTGCTTCCCAYGGGCAGGCAGGTGTTCAGCCATCCCCAGGACAGCCGGGCTCCATCACGCCTAACGGTGACTTGGGAAGACAAACGCCATCACTCCCAATGTCCCCCCCTTCCTTCTTCTTCCCCCAGCTCTATATGCTGAGCATGAGCCATATGGTGGGGGATATCCCTGGGGTCATTGGGGTCAGCTGTCCTGGCTGGGTCCCCTCCCAACTCCTTGTGCCCCCCCAGCCTGCTCGCTGGTGGGGTGGGGTGAGGAGCAGAAAAGGCCTCGGCTCTGTGTGAGCCCTGCTCAGCAGTAACGAGAACATCCCTGGGTTATCAACACTGTTTCCAGCACAAATCCAAAACATAGCCCTATACCAGTTACTGTGAAGAAAATTAACTCTATCCCAGCCAAAACCAGCACACATGGTTTGCTTTTTGATCTAACTTTTTAATCTTCATGGTGGAAAGAAGAAAATGAGTGTAAAATGTACTTAAATATGAACTAAAGGAGCATATTGTGTGGTGGCATTATTTTGTGATGCTTATGTTAAAGTCCACTGGAATTCCTCTGCTGAGTTTGGTTCCCAGAGGTATGATTTGATGATACGTGCGGGAGGGAAGGGCATTCTAGGTAATTTGYGATGCAAAAGCTTAGCAAACACCCACTTTTTGGACAATGTTTTCAGTTTTATTATTTCCTCTGTGCCCCCCAGTGAGGGAGAGGTGGTGCGGTGAGGTGCTTATTCATGTGTCCATATGGGGAAATTCAGAAAAGCTGARCCATGTTAAGAGTGTACGTTAGCTAAGATGCATCAAACCTTTTCTGAATGAAGGGGAAAGATGTGCTGTTGAGAAGTGAAGCAGCATCAGTTTGTTCATGTTACAGTAAAAGCAAATAAGCCACTTAAATTTAAAGGATTTTTCTTAACCATCACACTTTTAGTTAATGACAGCCTTTTTGTCTCTTTATTTAGACAATTCATTTAGAGGGATAACCTTGATGGGTACTTAARATTGACCTCTTGAAATTCAGGGCATGCCCTGATCCTCGTTCCAGGCGACTTGTCAGATATCTCATGTAATCATGCTTAGAAATTCTCAAAACTTATTTTCGCACCTATTCACAAGTGCTTAAACGGCTCTGCATGAAGTTTCAGCCATGTAGACATTTGCAGTGGAGATGTAAATACTTGGTCTGGAGTTGTTTAAAGCACCATTGCTATAGCGTAACAGAGGAGATCTGTCTTCTGCAGAAGTGCTGTTGGTTCCATAGTGCTTGTAAAGAATACGTATTGCTGAGAAGTGAGGCTGTATGTAATGAGAGTACAACATCTGCAGGGAGGCATTTGACTTAGTTTCATTGTATTTTATTTTGGTTTTACATGCAAAAAAGGTAAAGATGTTCAGATAAATGTTCAGAAGGAATAGCTTCCACTGCTTCATAGATACACTATGGCTCCTTCCCATGAATAAGATGATCCTGTGTTTTTTCCAGATTTGAGCTCAGCCACTGTTGATGTCATTGTTGGCAATCCAMAAGGGAAAAAGTTAGGCTGTTCCTATCAGACAATCCTATTCTGTGGTGTTTATCATCAGTAAAGAGGAGGTATGTCCGGCATCTTTGCTTTCTCAGTCACTACAGCCCAGCCCTTGAAAGAGTGGACTGGCACAGAGGCACTGAAGAGAAGCCAGGCCTAGGTACAGTTTATTCCTCTGTAGCTACTCTAATATCTGTATGATTTCCCCTTGGAAAACAGAATATCTGCTCATTTGAAACCCTGTAACTCTACAAATTGCCCTCTAACCAAAGACGTTAAAAATGACAGTTGTTTTGTAGGAAGTTTCAAAAGATACGTATTTGTTTGTATACTGGAAGAAGAAAATTATGACAAAGCAATGGATTTTTTTTGCGTGTTATGGATGTACAAATATTGTGTTCTTTGGGTGTTTTGCAAATAGTTTTGAACAAAAATAGATATTTTTTACCTGCAGTTTTAGTTAACTTGAACCTTCAAAAAAAATCCTATTTTTTCCAACTAAAGATTCAGAAGGAAGGAAAAATTCATCGACATTATTAATTTCCTTCAAAAGCCTACTTCTCATAAAAAAATATGAAGAACCTTTGATCAGTTATCTGCACCCATTTTTCTTCCACTTCTGCCCATYTGAATCAATTGTAATTTCCTCTCTATTCCTACTATAGAACTAGGGTTAAAAGGTGGAGAACTTGACCTCTGGAACTGTGCTGACCTTGTGTTGCTTCTGTTTCACGCGGTCAAGGTGAGCTCCGCGTCCCCCCGTGCCTCTTCCGTCGCCAGCACGCCGCGCGGGTCCCAGCCGCTTTATGAGCCACACGTAGCTGAGAGCGGGAGCCGGGCAGGGAGGGAGCCGGTTCCCAGCCCTCTTTCCCAACTSTTCTACTTCTAGCCTGCCTTAGTGCAAAACGTTTTAAATTCAGTTGCTAGACTTGGCATTCAAATGGCTTTGGAGCCCGAGGCCCGGGCGCGGTGTTGTGCCACCTCCCAGCAGGGCTCCTCACGCCTGGCGCTGGGGGGCCGGGGCCGTGCATCCCCCCGCCGCCACCCGCRAGCTGCCTGGGGCACCGCTGCCTCCCGCGTGGCTCCGCTTTGTTCACGCGCTTGGGTATTTTGTGTGCAACTGGGGTGTATTCGGTATAATTTTGAGACTGCAGAAGTTTCTTAGTTTTTCTTTGTACAYCCCTTTCCACTCTTCTACCTGGAGTTGCCTGCACAGATCTTTTCCTTCCTTGGTCCTTGCTTTCATTCCTGAAGGAGGTCTGGAATCACCCACTGGCTTTACTAGCTGAACAAGAAATTGGTAGCTGTTTGGCTTTATTCAAGAGATGCTATTTTCCTGATGCATTGCCATTTTTTAGAGTGGCTGCATATATAATACTTTAAAAACAAAATAACACAAGCAATTACTTATGTCATTTATATTTTTGGAGTAAAAATAATTATAACTTTTACTAGGAATAGTTCTTAAGGAAATATTTGTATTAATAATTAATTACTCAGTGGGAACTAATTGCCTGTCACAGTGATGTGCAACATGAGACGTTGCTTTGCTTTGAGTGTAATAAATAGCAGGCTGTTCCCATAAACATATGTTGAAATCATAGGCACTGAGTAATGAAAATCGTGCATCATAAAGAGAACAGTATGGCAGAAGTTCTGCAAAACAACCTTAATGTATCACAGATTCTGACTTGGCAATTACAAAACACATAGCTGCAGTGGAGCAGATTCCCAACTGGCATAACTTGCTGTAATGTCATCAAAGCTGGTAACCACCAGTTTAGAATTTGGGTGAAGATTATGAAGTTCGGGTCACATATGTCAAGGTGCTTTGAGGTGCATTCTGCAGGGGTTTCTAGATTTTGGATGCTCAGCTCTTTTCAGTTCTGCTTTCAATGTTCACCTTTTGACTTCGCACTGAATTGGAATAGTTGAATTATGTTCAGCTGCAGCTGGGGCACAGTTTGGGCTTTGTTTATCAGCCCCTTTCTGCCAAGAGCAGCACCTCTTTGCTTAGCACGCGGGCCAAGACAGCAGTATGAATCTACCTGGAATCCCAGAACATGTTAGTGGAAGATCTGAATTTCTTTCATAGTAGCTTGGTTATGGGCTTCGTCTGCTTCAGAACGGTCTTCTCTTTACTTGGTATCTGGCATTCCTTCTGTTCTACACAGGTGAAAATTAGACTAAAAAAGACTGATCCCAAAAGTATTGCCATCCAGGACTGCTTCACTCAGCAGAGCCTTCTTTCAATGAATGTTTTCAGAGTCTGACTTTAATTTAGACAGAACACAGCCAGGGATGGTGCAAAGAGAGGAAGGTAACACTGAAAGACTGTGAGAAGCCATTGATGTTACTTGTGAATCTTCATAATTTCTCTCTATTTATGATCATAGGATGCTGAGGGGTAGCGTGTGTATTGAGAATTTTTACGCTCAGAGTGAGGACCAAAAACTTGTCTGTAGGAGGGTCATAGTTGAGCAGCTATTCCTAAAACAGTGTCAGTTTATACTGCTTGCACTGCACAGTTAACTGGAAGTGTAATACTTCTGGATCTAATGCTTTAGGGTTGAAAGTTCATACAGGAATGCATAACCAATATTCCAGTTATTCCATTTAGTTTCTCTGAGCCTTTCCATGAATGGCCAGACAACCTGCGATTGGTGATTTTCCAGTCTTGTGGAGTACTTACCAATTTGGTTTTGGATATCAGGGAAAGATAAACCTGTAGCACAGCTCAGGTTTAGAAATGTGTTCCCACCTGTGAAAGAGACTGGGCGCAAAGAACAAATAAATGCACACTTAGGGATCTTATGTGTGAAAGGAGATAAAGCTGGATATGAACATTTGTAGACATATGAGTTGAGACAGCAATGAAAATATATCCTAAATCACCAAGATTAAGAAAATTGCTCGGTTACACCTTGGGGTCTGCAAACTCCTCGACTAATCTGGGACTGATAGCTCTCCCACACTGCAGCAGCACTCCCAGTCAGTCAGTACTTATCTGCCTTTCAAGCCTTCCTTATGAATTATCACTGCTGTCCTTTATTGCTTAGGCAAATGACAAATTGAGGCTTCTGTTTTTCTGCCAAACCCAATTTGTATTGTTGTCTTTCACTTCTCCGACCCTGTCTATCTTGACTAGCTCTTGCTTGCAGTCTGTGCTTTAGACAGTAGCGTTCTGGAGTAAAGGCTGTCATTTCAAAGAGAGTCTGGGATGGCATTCCCAGGTATGGCCATTATAGAAAGCAAAAAAATTATTTTGCTTGGTTTGCGTTGAGTCTACAGTCTGTTGGTTAAAATGAGCATGGAAGAAGATTTGGATATGGAAAAAACAAACCAACCCAAACCTCCTATATATAAGGCTGTGACTAAAATGAGTAAAAAATTCCATTCACTTTGGAAGACAAATTTTGTGCTGCATTTGCATCTCATGTGGTGACATATTTCTCATCTGTAAATGCTGCAGCACACATAAACTTACATGGGATCCTGTTGTATTATGCTGGAAAGGACTTTATCTCCCTCCTTCACATCCCAATGGTTCATGAAGAACAGGTAGTGGATATGTGGGATTGTAAAAGACTGCTCTACATTCTATAGGATTTTGAAATATTTCAGTCTTTCCTCCTTTCTCCTTGAACTCATGAAAGGCTGAAAACATTTTTTTTTAGATTTAAAGGATTCTAAGCACTAGTATTAAGATTTTTCCCCTAAAAATGAAGAAGGATATTACTGAGAAGGAGCAGTGTGACCAAATTTTGTATTATTGACTCTTATTTAAACCTGATATTTGGAGCTCCAACAGAACAAAAATATAATTTCTCACTATTCTGTCAGGATTCAAAATTACAAGGGATATCAATCTTAATGCTTCAGGGCATGAACTGATTTCTTGCTAGGATTATGAAGATATTCTGCAATGTAACTTAGTGCAGCTGGCTAGATAATCTACTCTTCCCTCCTGATCACTAGAAATTGTAAGTGTGGGCCATTGCCAGAGGTAGGCTGCTAGATCTGATTAAGTAATTTTTTTTCTCCAGCAAGTTAGTCTCTAAACTCTTGAACACTAAAATTTTTACCAGATTATTAAAAACAAACAAAGCAATTTTTAAGGTTCTGTTCTGTAAAGTAGTTTTAATTTTGAACTTTCACTTCTGCAAGCATTATGGGCTTATGCTTTAGTGGTAAAAGATCTGTCTTTTTTGAGGAAAATGGCAACAAAACTCTTGCTTTGTGTGAGTTATATTCAGAGCGCAGTGGGCAGAGTAACTCTGGCCTTTGGAAGTGAGGATGTATGGGATTGTTTCAGTTTAGACTATTTGCATCGAGTTTCTACTTGATGTGCTTCAGTTGGGGAGCCAATGCGGTGTGCGAGTCACATTGCCTATTAAAGACGTCTAGAGACAGTCATTAGTGAACTCCCCCAAAAATCCTGGTAGGAATTCGAGTGCGTGGTGTTCATTACCCAGGTAAATCTCCGGTGATTTCAGCCAGAAATGACTGCTGAAGCCAGAGGCAGAGCAGGAGCTACGCGAGGGAAGAGGGACCCCCCAAAGGGGATGGCTGGATCGCAGCCCTGCGGGTTGCCCTAGCTCTGGTCGTTGAGTGGGTGTGATGGAAAAGGGTAGCACCCTAAAGTGAAAAGAGACAGAGAGGCTGTAGCAGCTGGGAAGCTTGGAGTGGAAAGGGAGTATATCTCAGCTATAATGAGAACGGAGAGGAGCTGCTAGAAGAGAGTGTGGTCTCATTTGTGTGGAAAAGCTACTGCAGGGAAATGCCCAGGCATACCCAAAAAGCTCCAGCCTATAATATATCTATGTGTATCYGTGTATATATAGAGAGATATATACACACACACACACATACCTGTTATACACCCTGTAAGCTTGAATCATTTCACTGGAAAGGAGGCTGGTTCATAAATGCTRTTTCGTTCATCACGTTCACTTCGGTGTGCATGTATGCCCAGTTTGTACATATTGGCAYTTCTGACCCCTGACAGGAGGAGAACGCAGTGTTAGGTCTTCTCTGCATGACTCATCTTTCTTCTTTAGTGCATTTAAACAACCTCTGCAATGCTTTTCCTGCCCCACTGGGCAGGAATTCTCCCTTTTCTTTTCCCAGCCACAAAAACAAAGTAGTTAAGAAATGCAGAGTAAATACGCTCACTTGTATTAAGAACTGACATGTTGCCAATCTGTGACCTTGGCGTGTAAGCAATAATGTAACAAAATTAGTACTTTAACGTAATTAAAACAGGGTACTRTAAGCCATGTGTCCTTCAATTTTGCTTGTAATTTAGTTTTGTTTTCTGAATGAGTTGTGCAGGGTGGTTTTTTCAAGTTTCAAGTTTATTAACATTCTCTCTTTAAGTTCTTTCTTGAAAAGCYGATGGAAAAATTTAGGCTACTACAAGGGAGGTTTTCTTTTAATTGTGAATTTATGCAACAGTATGGGGTCATAAACAGGATTATGAAGCAACACAGGATCTGGTAGTTTGGCAGTTAATCGCTGGTGACTTCTGATGTGCTTCCATTCAGCTCATTGGAAACACAGAGTTGCTTGTGCCTCAGTGAAGAGAGAGACCCTCACTGTGAATTCATTCTAATATTCTACATATTTTAGCAAAAAAGTAATTTTAATTAGATTCATTTTTGTTGTTGAAGATTTAAGATTCTGGTTTCCTCAGCAGACACCCCTGATAAACGTTTCTCAGTTGCAGCCATGTGTTAAAACAGATCTRTTTGGATTGAACTTCAGGAGGGGCAGAAAGCAGGGCTTTAACTTTTTTAAATTCTCATTCTGTAAACCTGTGATTGATTGGAAGTTACTTTTCTTTGCAGGGATATTTTGTTGTAATAGTTGACTTTTTGAAGTAAATGGCAAATTTAAATGGGAACATTTTTATTTTGTTTTAAGGAACTCTGGTTGCATGTTCCTTATGGTTTCATTGCATTAAAATAGTCTTTTGGAATATATCGATTTAGATCATATGAAAGAGTAAGTTATGACCCCTTCTTATTGCCCTTGTCAGTGTGAAGCATGCTCCAAAGCCCAAAAAATTTGTTGGGAGTGACTCTCACTGGTTTCAGAAACTGAGAATGCTCTTGTGGTGCTCGGCTTTTGCAGCATGCCGGTCTGCTCCAGTATTTTGCTCTAAGTATCTGAATCATATTCTCAGAGTTGGAATGTCCCAAGTTCAAATGGGTTACAAGCTACTTACTTACTCAATTACTTTATTGTCAGTAGGTCAAGAGGTTAAAATCCCAAATCACAAATGAAAATACTGCGCAGGCTTAATACTTGGGGCAAACCCTTGAACTACATTCCTAGATATCTGTTCTACAGAAAAATGGTAGGGACTTTACTTAAAAAAAAATTGCAGTTGCAACATTAAAAAATGCCCTTTATTCTTTCTGCTAAGCAATATCTAGCCAGACTGAGCTCCAGATTTCATCTGTGCGTAGTGATTCCCCATCAGAATGTCTTAGTAGGAACATTGGTAAGCTCCTTGCCCTTGCAGTATTGGTAACTTTGTTCACCCTTGTTTAATCTTTTGTGTAAAACTACATTTTAAGGTTGACATTGAGATAATAAAGGCATGAAAATAAACTTGTAATGCTGCATAATAATAAGCTCTAACGGAAATATGCATCTCTACTTTTTGAAGAAAAAAAAATACGTTGCCTGATGGGTAGTATAATCTGACCTATTTAACTGTTCTGTCAGATAATGGATTTGGAATCAAAGAGAAATCACCCTCAAGGACAATCCTCTAAACTCTCTATGGATGAAATTCCCTGCGAAATTGAGGCTTTGCAGGACTATGGCCTTAGTCTTCCTGTAGTTCTGTATTTTCTGACTAATGTCTGAAAGGTATTTAGATCATTTCCTGACAAGTCTCATTTTTACATTAATGTGTATTGCCCTTAACTACTGTGGTCTATCTTCCATCATTGCCTGTCTCACAWAACTGTTTGTATTATAATCGGAGAAAGAGCAGGGATAGGCAGGATTTTTTTATTTTTTTTTTTAGCAGGGAAGCCTAAATAATAATGCTACCCTACCGTACTTTAAAAAAATCTCTATGTCTTTTGTGACAAGCCATAAGATTATAGACTTACAGAGCAGTAGATCTTGGCAGAATAAATGAAAGCCTAGTTAGGTTGATTTGTATTATGTTGTAAGATTGCAGAAGATTAAAGATACCTTCCATTTCCAGTCATATATCTGAGTTAAGTTTTAAAGGTAGGCTAAAGAAACGACATTTTTTTTTCCTTAGATAGGATGCTTGATSCAAGCAACAAAAGCATTAGCACACTTTTTGTCCACACTTTCAGCACTATGTCAATCTCGAGAATGAAGTGCATCCTTTGTAAAGTGAGCCACAGTCTGCCTTACGGTTATGCTGCAACCTGTCCTAGCATGGKCTTGCTAAAGGCCTCTCTAATCATGCCACCCTATTCAAATACTTCCTCTAGTTCTTGGTTGTGCTATGTATCAAATTCRACTTCCTTTACAATTAAAAACCTAATTCTATATATTTACCTTGCATCAGATCCTCCACTAGTGAAAGTTTCCACAGCTCCATTGAAATGAAAATAAAAAGAAGAAAAATAATAAAATTATATAAATATATATGGAAAAAATTCTGACATCCCATTAATAAAAAAACCTAAATCTTATTTCTCAGTTACATTCAGAAAGTATACTTCATAGCAATTATAAGAGTACTTTTCCTTGTTCTGCTGTTTGATTAATGTGCATAGAAGTTTTCATGAGGATTCTCTTTGCAATAAATCTAGTATTTATTAAGCACAGATTTTTTGCTTTTTCACTTTACTTTTTATCACTGAATTATTGACTGAATCTATTGAATGCTGTTTATGCAAATAGGTAAGTTGTAAGTAATGCAAACACTGATTGCACAGGGGACTGGCAGTTTGTTCAGCAGTGTTAGGAACTCAACCGGTGGAGCTGCGTCAAGGCAGTGTTTGATGGTACACAATAACAGATGTGTAATCCATAAATGAAATATTGTAAGCTGTGTGAATAATCATATAATGGGAAAGAGAGGGGTCCTCTGTCATTAGCTCCACATTTGGTTATATAAACACTACACAAGTGCGAAAATATGAATAAACCCACTGGGCTTCCTGCCAGTACATTTACCATTTCCCTTTATGCAGTTTTGTATACCTTATTACTCTGCCAGAACTCCCACTGTCATGTGTGTCACTGATACATGTTTGTGAAGGCAAGGAATATACTATCATGAAGGATAATTATGGTTAATACTCCATTTTTAGTACTCTTTTTCATAAGGTAGAATACAGKCCTGTAAAATGTTTTCACCCTTCATCATCTGAGCTTAGAAGCTGCTTAGGAAAACTGTGTGAATTTGAACCATGGAACGAAAAATGGAGGTCTATCTGTGCATTTTTTGCTGTTCTCTATAATTTACCATTTCTGTTCAATTTGTAGAAGTCACAAAACATGAACCTAGGATAATGAAACTTCAAACATASATGATGTACCACCAATGATATATTATAAGAGACTGAAAGGATAGAAATGTGTAGTTTTTCTCTCTTCTTTCTCACTCCTGCTGGAGTAAAGTATTAGGAACTCCCAGGAACTGAATGTTTGTAAAGATACAACCTTGACATATTCACATCAATAACAGAGGCAGTAATTTCTGTTCTACCAAAATCTGCAGACCATGACAAAACCAGAAGATTGCTGAGAAATACCTTGGGAGTGCAGAAGACAACCTGTAGAAAGCTGCCTCTACTACATTGCAGGCTGAATTAAAAAGTATTATATTCCTTTAAAGGATATCGGATACAATCTATTAGGTATACCTCCAGTGGTTTTTTTTTGGTACAATATTCAAAATAATGAAACAGAGACAATATAGGACATAATCGCAAGAGGAATTGGCTTGATTACAGTAAAACTATTTTTTAAAAAATTGTTTTCACTGTTTTACAAGGACTTGGATTTTCACTCAAATCTGCACCTGACGTGTTGAAGGACTACTACTGATTTCCTTCGTGTGTAGATAAAAGCCTTGGTGATTTGTTTGTAGCTGTAAGGAGTAAGTATGTGTAGACTAACAGAACTGACAATGCTTTAGTGACAAATTAGCACTTTGTACAGGTGCCATTATAAAGTCACTGTCCTTTATACCAGGAAAGCGGTGGAGGGAGAGAGCTGTTGATAACCTTCAGTGTGAAATCATTCTGCCTGTGGGAAATTGGCTAACAAAAGCTCTAAGATGTCCCTATCAGGTCTCACAGAAACCTTGTACGACTGAGTTTGTATTCTTGGCATTCTTGGCAACAACTTCGTTTTACAGTTTGATGGTGTAGCGTGAAATATCATTTGGAATAAACAATTTAGCTGACCACTTTCTGCCAGAACTCAGATATGATGGCAGCTTCTCAACCTACATAGCCAGAATTCAAACCAAATAAGTAAATACTGTGTGGCATAATTGCTGGAGGTAA